>JAFBJS010005004.1:110727-129931 GCA_016785265.1 Paraplagusia blochii
AGTGAGCAGTGAGCAGCTAATGAGCGCCCGGGGAGCAGTGCGTAGGGATGATACCATGCTCAGGGTATCTCAGCGGTAACTTGGTGGTAGGGGGATTCGAACCTTGTGGACCCAAGTCCGCTTCCTTAACCACTAGGCCACTGCCCTGACATTACTCTCATAATTCATTGACAGCCTTCAGAAAGAAAAAAAAAAGATTTTTTTTTTTGTCATTGTGATGACACTACACAGTAGTGTGTAGGGACGATGGGACCATGCTCAGGGGACCTCAACAGTAACTCAGCGTAGGTGGATTTGAACCAGGGACCTTGTTGACCCACGTCAGCTCCCATAACCACTAGGCCACTGCCTAGTGGTTATTATACAGTATAAAGTATGATTGCTGGTCAGTTGACAAGGATAATGTTTTGATTCGTCAAATGTTTATTGTTTCATTTTCAGCTAGCTAGGCTAAGCTAATTTATTCATTAATATGTTATCAAGTTGCAAGGGCAGCAGTTTCTGTGACACAAAATAGCACCACATGACAGAGACATTGTTTCTAGGACAAAGTTCTTCTAATAAGAGCATCATAGCAAGGCCAAATGGTGATTGGACAGCACATGCTTTAGTATGAATCGCTGCTACTATCTTTAATGTTCAAAGACATTGATACAACATAAAGACAAATCAGTGAGCATTTCCACATACTGCTCTTCTCTATTTTTTTCAACATACATTTCTTCCTCAATGTGCTGTTTCCCTGGACATCAACTGTCTGGAAATGCTTGTTCAGTGAGCAACAGTAATTTATTCTCTCCTACTTTATTCGTTCATTCTTCTTCATCACCTTTCCATTTCCGAATCTCAGGGGCAGCAGTCTCCACGACCGTCACCCAAATCACACTGCACCCTACTATGAGCCTCCCTGTGACTGGTGAGCCCACCCAAAATTATGAGGATGAGACGGTGCTATGTTCAGAGCACCTCAACCACAACCTGGCAGCTGGTGGATTAGAACCTGAAGCCTTCCGCACTCATGTCTTCTCTTTTAGTTTGTTCTCTTAATTCAAAGTCAGTACAGAAATGTACTGTTATTTGGGATTAACAGGAGGATATTTTAGGTTTAATTTGTTCTCTATCCTTGTGTTCTGGCCACTTTACTCAAGGGATCATGTTTTTTTTCGTATTCAAAGATGCCATTTAAGCTCTTGAAGCGTCATCCATTTCCGGTCCACTATTAAAACAACATGAAGCACAATACAGCACATACCACACTGGTCTCCCCCCTTGTTTTACTTTTATTTTTGTCAGGCTTGATGTGGCTTCTTTTGACATTCCTGTGGGTCTGGCTGACATATTTGGAAAACATACGTTGACTACCAGACATCTGTCTACCAGATGTTTGGTGAATTTTTAAGATAAGGAATGTTAGAAAGGACATCTTATTTGGAACTACTATGTGTCACTGGTCAAAAATAACTGAATGTGTCACAAATAATCTAACTCGGGGTGTACGCATTTTTTTGGCATGAGAGCTTCCGTTCTGGGACCCAGGCTGAAGTGATCTACCTGCACTGATTCATTCATTTTCATCTGCTTATCTATTACTGGGTTTAGGGGCAGTCTCCACAGTTGTCACCCAAATAACAGACCACTGTTAATAGTGAAGCCACTGCAGGCTATATGGGTGAGGACGGTGCTATGATCAGCTGGTGGACTCAAACCTGAAGCCAACCGCTAGACCAGGGATTCTTAACCTTTTTGTCACCGAGGCCCAATTTTTTTTCAGTGTCGAGTGACCTGGGGCCCTTAATAAAGCAGTTTAAAATTTTCACGGCCCTCTAGGGGGCACTTGCGGCCCAACTTTGGCCCGGGGCCCAATGGTTCAGAATCCCTGCGCTAGACCACCCCTTGTACCTTTTACATACTTTATATAAATTTTATATATTTGGAAAAAAATAATCATACTATACAATACTTACAACATATGATCACTACTTCACACAACATTTTATTTATCTATATATATTTTTTTATTTTATAGTAAAAATCTGAATCTACTTATTGGGCACATCTGATTTGCTGCACTCACACTGTGTGTGTGTGTGTGTCACACAGTTGCAAAGGTAATACTGTTCAAACATTAGTCTTACTGAACCTCGGAGTAAAACAAAAAACATCCATTTATGGAGGAGTGTCTTTTTCAGGATGAATGTTTTCTTCTGTTGTGGAAAACACACAAAGTACTCAGCAGCCTAGTGACGAACCTGCCTCAGGGGAGTCACATAACTCAGTGATGTGTGTTTGACCAGTGTTCGGGAAAAGTGACTTTCCATGTGCTCTGTCATGTTCTGGCAGATTAGATAAAGTGAGAAGGCAGAATGAGGCGTGAGTGTGAGAGAGAGACAGGAAGACAGAGTAAGGGTATTTTGTGTTTTTCCAGACTGTCAGATGACATCATTGTCTGTAATAGTTGGAGTGTGGGTGGAGGGTGGGACTTGCAACCTCCCAGCTGCAGACTATAAAATGCCTCACTTGTATTAACCTTCCTCATTCAGTGGCAGCAGCAAAAGAGTCAACAGGAAAATTTGCGAAGATACAGAGAAACAGAAAATACAAGGTAAGAATAAGAATGTTATTTTAATATGATCTTAAAATGCGATTGAAATGTTCCTGTTCTGTGATTAAATGACAGCAGCTGATAACAGTTACAATAACTAAAGCAGATTATTCTCAATTATTGTAAAATTTGCAAAAAGTTTGCTTTTGCCCGGAGGCAGTGGAGTGAAAAAAACTGAGTCCCTGTTGGGTTAGTTGTTAGATTCCAGTGGGCTCAGCACCTACCAGTAGGTTCGGGATGGGATGGAAAAGTGGATATTTTTTTTTTTTATATTTTACTTTTAATTGTCATCAATCCTGTTCGTAATTGTGTCAGACTTTATCATAGATTATGAAACGTAAAGTAAAAACGTACACACTTTTGTTTTGAAGTTTGCTTTTCATAGTGATCATTCATTACTATAAAAGAATAAAAGCAGTAATGTTTTTATACATGTTTATTCTTTTCACTATTTAACCAACACTATTGATTCTATTCACTATCATTAAAAAAAAATTTCAGCAGTTAAGAATTTTTATATATGAATAAATATTATGTGGACTTACTACCAACCAGGAAGGCTCACATTATGATGCAATGTGATTTGGGTGGTGCCAGCCGTCCCTACAACAATGGACAAGTAGATGAATATGAATGAATGAATTATAACTATATATTACTTTACATAAGGTACATTGATGGACTTTTTTCTACTATTTAATGTATCACTGGCAAGATATGTCTTTAAAGGGAACACATTTGACAATGTTTACTTGGTTTCTGTTATTTAAATATTACCAGAATACTAAGATATGTGAAAATCTACCCACTCATCTTGAATAATCCATCCACTCATCTGTTATTGGGCAACAGGGGCATCAGTCGCTATGACAACCACCCAAATCACACTGCACCCTCTGAACCCTGCTCACTGGGAGTCCCTAACCTTTGTAGGATACAATATTGCCCAGGAGTTCAACACCAATGAGTTATGATATGTAGTTAAATATGAGTAATGCGATGTATGCGGTCACTATGTCCATACATGCCTGACTGCTCCCTCACCTTTAGTTAAAAGGTGTTTTGTTGGTAAAATATACACGTTAAGTTATAGGAATTCCCTGATTTTCTCAACAAATGTGCATGTGTTACATCAATATGTCTAGTAAGGTTAAAAACCTTTTGTCCTGCAAATCCTAGTAACACATACAGCAAAGGAAAAAAAAACATCTTGTTTATTAACCTACTAGGTTTTACAAAACAGCACATTACACACAGGTAAAAAGATTCTTCTTTATTCTGCTTAAGAATAAAAAGAAAAGTATATCTGTAAAACTACTACTTTTTGTTCCACCGGTGGGCATTCAAACACATTTTTGCAAAAGTCTATGCGGTATTGACACAATTCAATGATTGATGCATTTAGATGTTTACACTATAGCTTGTTGCTGTGACAACGAATGTGAGACAAACGTGTTAACTTTCCCCTTTGGGTGTTACATTCAAGTGTACTTGCAGTAAACTTTCTTCCGCTTTCCCCTCCTGTCACAGGATGCTTTGCATTTGCATGTTCCTGTTGGTGATCCTTGACAGTGGAGTGTTAGCATCTCTACAGATGAAGCAAACTGAATTTGGTTTGAAGCTCTTCTTTCAACTGAGCCAAGAGCACCAGGACAAGAATTTAGCCTTCTCCCCCTATGGCGCTGCCTCCGTGCTCTCCATGGCTCAGCTTGGTGCTGCTGGAAAGACACAGAAAGCATTAACTGCTGCAATGGGTTATTCCCTGCAAGGTGAGTCAAATAGTGATAAATAGATTGTTGTTGTCTTTTCCCCACAACGTCTGATTTCTGTGCTTCTAGAATATTTATTATACACAATAGTTTTAGATTGCCCCCACCGTCGTCCGTTGTTAAATCACAAAGTAACTGCGATTAACCACAGTCTTGGGAAAGATGTATGTATTTCACAGGCCACACCCAAACCTGATAACCACCACATTTGTAAAATCAAAAAATCTCTTCAATAGAATCTGTCACACAGTAAAGTAGGCTGCAAGATCTCAAGAATAAACACATCAAATAACCATCCAAAGAAATTCAAGAATAAATTTTAAAAAAGCCAATTGAAATCTATCCATCCATATTCATCCGCTTATCCGGAGCCAGGTCGTGGGCAACATTTGGAGGAGGGATACCCAAACTTCCCTCTCCCTAGACACTTCCTCCAGCTCATGTGGGGGGATCCCAAGGCGTTCCCAGGCCAGCCGGGCAACATAGTCGCTCCAGCATGTCCTAGGTCTTCCTCTGAGTCTCCTCCCAGTGGGTCATGACCCAAACACCTGCCATGGGAGGCATCCAGGGGACATCCGATGTAGATGCCCAAGCCACTTCAACTGACTCCTTTCGATGTGGAGGAGCAATTGAAATCTTAACAGTCTGGAAAAGATAGCTTTTCCAGGAGTCCAGTGACCCACAGTCAGACCCATTATCTAACCAACTGAAATTACTCCAAAAGTGCATTGACGACGCATCGAGAACATCCCAGCAGAACCTAGAACAACACCTGGAGAAATGCAGGCCTCGTTGGCATCATTTAACATCAGTGTTCATGACCATAAAAAAGACACTGAGAGATCCCAGTTGAAGACACGTGGGACACATGCCAAAAATCCCCAAAACATTAAACGAATAAAAGTTGAGTTGAGTTGATTTCAGGTGTCAGTCATTACTATTGTTATATATTGAGCCAAATATCTTTTGCTACTTTTTTCGTGATAATTCTGTCCATAGTCTGATTGAAAGTACTATTGATGGAAAGTATTTATTTCCTTTAGTGTGTCAATGTCTTCAAGATTATGAGAACGTTGCCAGATGAGCAATTATGACCCTTATGACCCCCTCTGTATGTACCGTAATATGTATGTATATGAGCCCAACTCAAAATTTTTCAGGTTCCTGATTTTTTTAAGTTTAGATTTTTGTAGATGAATCAGCCGTGATGTTTATTTATTATTGCAATTACTTTTACCCTTTTCATTTAAATAGCCATTAACCCATTGACATTCAATGACACCACCTTGAGTAAGTTGAATCAGACCAGGTTCCTCCATGGTCCATGGAGTTATGGATTGATACCGAGAAAACCCTGTCAGGGTTCATAGTTGGTTCCATAATGTAGCAGTTAGCACACTGGCCTCTGAAACAGAGAGAGTAGAAAGTTGGGATAATTTAAGTATAACTTTCTTTGATTATGTTGCAGTTTGTTCTGCATGAGTCTTAAAATCCTCAATGTCTCTCCCCGTTGACACCTAATACAAAGTTCCTTTATTTTTTTTGTTCTAATTGAGGTTTTAACAAGATTATTATCTAAAGTGAAATAATTTAGCTACGTACATACGTGATGACTAACAAACACTTTCCTCAAACGTTCTGCAGAGCGTGGCATGTCTCAACAGCAGCGTCTCCTGCAGCGCAACGTGTCCTTTGAGGAGGGCATTGAAATTGCTAGTGGGGTCATGGTGGAAAGGAAAATGATCCTGGAGAAGAGATTCCGTCGGTCAATGGCAAAGGCTTTTCAGACCCATCCTCACCAAGTGGACTTCACTAACCCAGACCAGGCAGTCAATGTCATCAACTCATGGGTGGAAGACTTCACTGCAGGTACAGAAAGAACTCAAATAGTCCAGCAGTGGATCTACACAAAGGGTTATTACTGTCTGTACTTTTAATCCCAGTGCCACCATATTCTTAGGGGAGTCTGAGCTTGGTGGTTAGGAGAGCAAACTTGGTTTCACGTTTGACCAGATGTCACCTGCTGCCATCCTATCAATGTCACATTTTATTGTTTGTAGTGTTGTGTCACAATAAAACTTTGGTTTGTTTGGCCTAATATATCTTCTGTGGTTTTTCTGTAGGTGCCATCCCTGCATTCTTAGATCCTGGATCTCTCAGTGATGAGACACGCCTGGTCCTCCTGAATGCTCTCCACTTTCAGGCCCTATGGAAAGTTCCCTTTGACCCAAGACTAAACCATGAAAGGATGTTCCACTGTGCTAATGGCAGCACAGTTCCAGTGCACATGATGAGCCTTACTAACTATTTCAACTATGGTATTTATGTTGTAATTTTTCCTTCTCTGCAAACTTAATCCAAGGGTCCTTTATGACAGAGACATCAAGATTACTGATTTGAAAGATTTGTCCATTGTTAATTTCCAAAGGGAGTTACATTTTAGGTATTAATTCCCTGATGACAACTGAGAATGTAAAGATAGATAGATATATAGATAGATAGATAGATAGATAGATAGATAGATAGATAGATAGATAGATAGATAGATAGATAGATAGATAGATAGTTTGACAGCTTTTTTTATTTGTGGCTTTATAGCTCAAATTCTTCCTTGCACTTTTCAATTTATGTCTTTTGATCTACAGGCGAGTTTGTGACTTCTGATGGCTTGGACTATGATGTCATCGAGGTTCCCTATCAAGGCGATTCAATGAGCATGCTGCTTGTGTCACCCTTTGAGCCTGATGTTTCCTTGACCAGTCTCAGCGCTGATTTGACAAGTCAAAGAGTCCAGCAGTGGAGAGCCGAATTCAGACGAGTCAAAAGGCAACTGTCTATTCCCAGGTAGGGAAAATAATTTGGATGTAGAACAAAGTATTTCTAAGCAACTAGACCTCTAAAACGTATTTGTATGTATTGTACTATATGTATCATACAGCAAAATAAATAGTTCTAGCCAAACAGCATTTTAATATTCCTATATTCATAATCATTTTTGGATTTATGAGTTCGCCACATGTGTTTTGTAGATTTGATGATTTCCCTTGTGGTAGCTTGTAGGGAATGCTCTGGGAGTTTGGGGTTAGGGGCCCTCTACTAAGGCCTTGAGATTCCCCATGAAGGGGGATAGATAAGCGGATGGACATGGATGAACTAAAGAAAAGTGTCTGCAGTGAGCTGTGACAGAAGAGTGTCAGTTGAGGTGGAATGAAAGGTTAACAGGATGGTTGTGAGATCATGATGGATGGATTAGAGTCTATCAGTAGGAAGAAGACTAGAGCCAGAGCTGGAAGTGGTTTAAGAGGCTGAGATTCTCTTTAGAAGTGACAAGGACATGCAGGATCAGGAATTATGTCATTAGAGGGACAACACAGCAATGTATGGAGAAAAAGTTAAAAAAGTCATATTAAGATGTTTTGGACATGTTCAGAAGAGAGACAGTGATAGGTAGAAGAAAGAGCCTAGAGATGGAGCTACCAGGTAGGACACATAGTGGAAGGCCAAAGAGGAGATTTATGGATGCAGTGAGGGAGGACACAGAAGTAGTTGTAGTCAGAGTAGAAGACAGAAGAGGATTGACACTGAGTAGCATGAATAGCATTTAGCAGTACATTCACTGGTAAATATAGTCATCACTGATTTTGGTAAAGTAAAAGACCACCACAGAAACATTATCATTAACAAAAACATGAAGGAGTGAGGTATGGTTATTGCTATATACCCCATGCTATGCTAAAATGAACATATACATGATAATGTATCTGTGTCCCCAGTTTTATTATATATGTGACAATGTGAATTAGTTAAGTTAATGAATGTTAGCAAAAGCTTGTTTCAAAAATAAATTGTTGCTGTGCTGTAATTTGACTCCCTAAAAAGTACCGCCTTGTAGTACGCCTTGTAGCCCTGTGTCTCACTCAATCTTTGTTGGGTCATTGTTAGTTAATGTTGTCTGTTTGTTGCCTGAATCCTGTTTGAGTTTTGTCTGGTTAGCCTGTTAGCATTCTCAGTTGCTGCCAGTCCCTGCTACCTGGTCTGTTCGCAGTGTGATGGCCTAGTGGTTATGGAACTGGACTTGGAGCCCAGAGTGTTTCCAGTTCAAATCCACCAGCTGCCAGATTACTTCTAAAGTGCACTGAGCATTACACCGTTCCCACAATGCTCTCTGGGTGGGCTCAAAGTGTGGCGGAGAATAGTGTCTTATGACCAGACAAAGTTTTGGACGCCCGATAGGTAGATCAGGATTTACTGCTAGATCTCCAAAGGAGTGCTGGTAGATCCTGAGCAATAACATAAAAATATATAGTAATAAGAACTAGAGATGTAATTATATTTCAGTATGCTAACCACTGGGCTAAAGTGGGAATAATATGGGTATTTAGTCCGATAGTATAACATATGTTAGGGAGAGGGAAGTTTGGGCGTCCCTCCTCTGAATGTTGCCCCCGCGACCCGGCTCCGGATAAGCGGATGAAAATGAATGAATGAATGAATGAATGTTATATGTTAATGTAGAGAGTAAGACATCTAGTTTATATAGATAAATATATATCATGTTGTCAATTCAGCCTGTACGCATTTGGGATGTTGTACAATCGTGGTGTGCATAAACATGTTTTATTCAAATCAATTTTGAAATTTGAATCTTTTTTTATCTCACATCTACTATAGATAAATCAACAACTGATAATTTTATTTGTTTTTTTTTCTGCAGGTTTACTTTGGATTCAGAGGTGAACATGAAAACTGCTCTAGTTAACATGGGTCTAGGAGACATGTTCAACTTGGCAAGAGCTGACTTTACTCGGATAACCAGTGAGTTTTCTTATTGCGTCTGTTTTGTCATATTTGATAATATTTTTGCAAACAAGTTCTAAACCAGTACTTTGTGTTTGACCATCTCCCTCTCTAGATTATATCAAGGAACTCAGCTGTCACGTATCTGACTATTTGTACTTTTTCTCTGTGTAGTGGATGAGAGACTGTGTCTGTCAAAGGTTCTCCAAAGAGTAAAGATTGAGGTTAACGAACACGGAACCAAAGGAGCAGCAGCAACTGGCAAGTATTTACACGTGAATATGGAACTGGAATTGTGGCATTTGCCATTTTGTCTGAATCAGTCCTATGTCTCTATGTGCAGCATTTAAAGTAAACAATAATGTCTAGTTTGGGTCGGAATTCAGGTTTGGCGGTCAAAATGACAGGGCCTCATGAGAGTGTCCAGCATATGCACCAGGACCTCAGCTTTGCAGGATTGGATTTTGAAAATTGGCTCATGTAGATATACAGACATGGAGAAAAGCAGCTCCAATTACAAGTGATTGGATGATGTTGAAGGAACTAGAAAAATCCAGGAAAAGAAATGTTTGCTATTTTAGCTCAGCAGCCCAGGTCATGAAAAGCCATGGACACATCTTGTCCGGGCCTGCTGCCATCAAGGTCAAGAGCTTCCTTACGTAGTTCTCCCCTCACTTGATTGGCTATGAGAAAGGGGATGATGAGGAGGGATGTCTTGACAGGAGCGAAAGGGGGCGAGGGACAGTTGGACGTACACCAGGTGATGACTTGGTAATTACTTAGACTTACCCACATGGGGCAGGATGGTGTCTTTGTACA
This sequence comes from Paraplagusia blochii, assembly GCA_016785265.1. Taxonomy (NCBI): domain Eukaryota; kingdom Metazoa; phylum Chordata; class Actinopteri; order Pleuronectiformes; family Cynoglossidae; genus Paraplagusia; species Paraplagusia blochii. The sequence continues at coordinate 120,715 of JAFBJS010005004.1, forward strand.
CCTCTTTACCTTTAACATACTCAAGGTCAATTGTCCTGTTACCCCTGGTGGAGCTATCACTACCTAATGAAAGTCAGCCACTGTACAGTAGACTCCAGAGTGTCATGATTGAAGATCAGGAACAAAGCTTGTGTTGTGTCCACAACACCCCGAGGCAGCGTGAATTTTCTCACTGTGGCTGTGACAGATCTCAGAGTTACCGAACGCCCTCTGCAGATTGTATTGACAATATATGTCAATACAATCTGCAGTATATTGTAATCTACAATATGTCAATAACTATATTGTTGTAATGCAAAGTTATTAGTAATGGGCAAAGAATCAGAACTAAACAGTAAAAGGAAGAACACTTTGGTTGAGACTAATCCTATTAATAAAGTTAAAAAGTAAGTTACTTTTCTAATGGCTTCTAATAATGACTTTTAGTCTTTTTACAATATTTCTTTTTGAAAAGCATATATTTTGTTTTGTTTTCCATCTCACTGAATGCAAAACATAAATCGAAAGGTAACAATTCCACACTGTAGCACAACTCTGTAGCTAACATTATTTCTCTGTTCAATTTACAGCAGCTGTTATGTTCTCGCGTATGGCCGTTGATGAAATCACGCTGGACCGACCGTTCCTATTTCTCATTCATCACAAACACACAGGTAACACTCGCAGCTTTTCGAAACTAAAGCAACAATCATTTCTTCAAACCTTCTTCACAGATCTGTTCACCGTTATACTGTCTTTCCCATTGCCAGGTGCCATTGTCTTCATGGGTCAGTTCAACCAGCCTCAACAATAACATTGTCCAAGGAGCTGCTTTTATTCTATAACGGGAATAAAAACCAACGTGGACCACCATGATTATTTCCACATAAGGGGATAACGTCATATTAGAAAGACAAAGAACAGACTGAGTGGTGAAAGACTTTGGTTGTTACCTGTTTATTTATTTCTGTATGTTTGTGGCTGTACTTTAAAATATGTGAGTAGTTCAGAAGCTATTGTTTAGATATAAGATTCAAAAGCCCTGTTGAGGGAGCCGGATCTTTGGGAACTGTTAACTTAAAAGAGCCGTCACTTGCTCATTTGGCTCGTATTTATATTTATTCACAAGGCGGTCTGGAGTTAAGTCATTTTATGAGTGATGCTGCTTCTCTCATGTACATATCTGGCACTTTCTTGGTCATTACTCTCCAACTTGGAGAATGTTAGAGTGGAGACCAATGTTCCGTCTTAAAAAAATTCAGCACTGAGCAAATTGAAATGTGTCTGAGCTGCAGGCCTCAGGACTGTTAGCTTTGATAACTGTACAGTATGCATACCGTCATATTGATCCACTACACTCCATATTAGAAGCGAAACAAAGTCTCTGATTAGAACGCTGTTGTTATGACAGCTCCACTAAATTCAGATTGGCATTCGGAATGCTATTATTAAATGTATAATTACTATTTTCATGTCACAGCTGGAGCCAGATGTACACTGTGAGATTTTTATTTAATTTCACCAACATTTTCCAGTTGTGCAGCAATTGGCAGTCAATCCCAAAATATTTTTTTGCTCAGTTGCGGGTTGTATAGTGTACACAGGGTTACGACAAGCAATTATCCCCTCAGCTCCATTGCCTCCCGATTAGTTCATGGTTGACTGTTTGAAAAAGAAACATGTTTGAAATCATGTTGATGTACCCACAATTTTTACCTCAGCCTCCAACACTGCACATCAGCTAAAAAAATAGATACACAGGAGAAAATAGGTATACAACAGAGAGCAGCATGGCAGAACTGAGAGACCAGACTGACCACGTCTGCCAAGACAATTCCTCAACTTTTCTTACCAAAAAGACGAATCCTGTTGTCAGAACTGCATTTTATCCAAGGCAGTATTGGCTACTGGAGTCAAACCTGTGACATATGGTCGTACAGTTCAAACAGTCCAATCACGACAGGCCGTGTGACACAAGTTATGAGCTGTGAGCTGAAAACCCCTGTGTTTCACTGGTACTATATGAGAAGCATTAGTCGTTTGGATTAGAAAAACATGCACAGTGTACGTCTGGCATTACAGGAAACATGGGTTAACAATATAGCAGAAAATTTTATAACATCTTGCTTACACATTTTTAAATGACTGGGACTCCCCGTACAGAGATAAGGGGTTGGGGGAGGACAGGAGTGAAAAGTGGACGCCTATGCACTCACATAAAGGGAGTATATGCAAACATTGCATGAGTTATTGCGCAATGCATATGAAGTAGCCAACACCTGTGTGGACCATAAAAAGAATGGCTGCCAACCAAATGCAATTGAGTAAAAGTTGCCACACGAGTTATTGCTGTTTAACCTAAATGATGTAAATGCACTTCAGACACAAACAATTGATGCACATATATGGATAATGTCTTTTTACAAAGATGTATTTTTACAATGTTATGTTTTGTTACTTTATATTGCATTTATATTTTTACAGCTGTAATATTTATTAAAATTATATGTTTACAAAAGAAAGTGTGGAGCAGTTGGACGATTAAGTGAAAGTGAGTTTAAATTAATTGCAATTCATAAGTCAGTATATTGCAATAAGCTTACATGACACAAGAATATAAATACAGAAACTTATCACAATAACACAGATGAACGTGACCACACAAAACCAGTACACACCGGAAAGAGGAAGCCCACAGCCCTAACACATAAATGACAAACAAGCCTCCAGTCACTAGATGACAGTATAAAGTTTATTCCATAATCAGAATTGATAAATGTGTTATTTTAAATACGTAGATATTACCCAACAATCAATAGTATTTTAATTGGAGTGGGGGGTTGAAATGCTTCTCTCTCTACTTTGGGTAGCATTTCACAAATAGTTAAGAAACACATATAAAAGATGCATAGGCCTGCTAGAACCCAATCCATCCAATATCTTGCATTCTGCAGCCTGTACTAAAACTGTATAACTGTATGTTTTAATAAAGTCCAAGATGGTGATGAGATTGTTGGACCCAAACTCAGCAACTCGGCTTTCTTTTAGTATAGCGGGTTTAAACGGGTGTCAAAAGCAACAAACACAAGAGCATGACATAAACTTCAGGACATACTCCTATCTATTAACATGTAGTCTTCAATACATTACTTCTTAAATACATCAGTATCTTCAATACCATGCAAAGCAATAAGAATGCAAATCCAAGGCAATACAGACCAAATAAAATCAAACCAAACAGTATTGACAAAATTGTTGTTTTCACACTGGCACTTAATTCGGTATTCGCTGCGACGCAAACCCAGTGTCGTTCCCCGTTTGCATTCACATTACAAACAAATGCGCATTTGCTCCTCAACTAATGCACATTAACGAATCCACCTCTAGTCGGTGGTTTCAATATGGATTAACTAATATGGGTGTAAATCAATAAAAAGTAAAACGGTTGTCACTCCCCACGTGTGTGTGAACACAACACCCGTATTAGTTTAATGAGCTCGTAAAATGCTACGGGAGCGGCTCATTTCTTTGTCAACCGCTAGAAGTTGCTGCATTATTAGGAACAGGATTACAAAACTCTTCCTCATATTTTCTCTCCTTATCTTCTTCATTTGTTCTTTGTGTCTCCTTCTCATCGCTTTCATATGTCGCCTTGGTCTTTCTTTAACCTGCTCCATATATTCCTCAACATTGCAGGTGCGTTTGTTGACAGAATTCATGTTGAATAAAACCGCATATTAACGAGATATCGTTATATAACCACGTGATTATATTACTGGACCATGGTTAGGCTAATGCGCATACGCTCCCTTATTGTGTGTGAATGCAAAGCGGGTATCGAATACGCAGCTAATACCAAATTAAACTGAATGTGAATGCAAAGTGAATCGAATGCGGGATCAAATCCCGAATTAACTACTTCGATATTCGATTCCGAATTGAATGAGAAAACGGTATTAGTCTGAATGAAGTATTGAAATGGTTTAAGCGTCATCAGTCACTTGATTTTTGGGGTGCGGTTCTAAGCCCCGTGTCAAAGGGAACATCACCACTCGTTATCCCCATGACGCTGCCACATATTCTTAAAATACTTAAATTGCTACAAAACACAATAAACAAAAAGCCAACAATGAAGAAACATTTCATTGATTTTATGCAATAAATGTACTTTATGTACTGGTCTGCTTCTGTGAGGAAACAATATAGTATGATATGAGAAAGCTAGGTTTTGCATGGTACATTATCGATGCACCACGCAATACCTGACAAACGTCACTGCTTATGTTTGGTGCAGATTTTGTGGAAATAATGTCTCAAAATTTAAAAACAGTATTTTCGGTTTTAATTACGACCTTTTTGCTTACAAATGGAATTGTTACACAGACAAATGCATGTGTCCATAGTATTTGCGTACCAATGACTATTTGTAGAAAAGGCCAGATTAACAGAAGAGTCTAACGTCGCTGCAATACTGGGCCTCGCCACTCAAGCTCAGATTGCTAATGTCAGGTGACTAAAATTTGAGGTAGTCTACTGATACCAATTTAACTCTACTCAAGGTGTTAAGGAAGCCATGCAAACCCCATGCAAACAAGGCTACGGCGCCAACAAGGAGGCGGTGGAGTGATGTTTTGGGCTGTATCATGGGGAGAGAAATTGTCAGCCCCTATAGTACCATAACACAAATTTATGGTGTGGCCCCCATCCTCCCCTGACCTCAACCCTATTGAGAACCTTTGGAGCATCATCAACAGAAGTGTTGTCCTCATGCAAGGCTATTCCAGCAGATACTATTCAAAAACTGACAAATTCAATGGATGCACGACCCTTTTCAATAAGGGGTCATATGTTCAGATGTGACTCACGATAATATTTTGATTTAAACCGTGCTTCATTCCAGTTACATTTCAGTCATTTCAGTCTTCCTCACAGTCTTTATGACAATAAAATGTGTAAAAACTCAATTGTGCATAATAATTTGGAACATGCATTTTGGGTGCAGTTGTGATTTCTTTTTAATTAACTGTTATCATTGGGAGGTTCGTTCAAAGACATTTAAATTGTACTCTAAAGGTTGGTGACTGGAAAATCACGATGACTACCATTCATACAGAAAATTTTGGAAAATCTGAGAAAATATGATTTGCATAATAATTTAGAACTTAGTGTAGAGTACAGGCAGGTTGGAACAACTGGAGAATGGTGTCAGGAGTGATTTGTGATAGAATAGCTAAGGTGAAAGGAAAAGGTCAACAGGACAGTTGTGAGACCAGTCATGATGTATGGTTTAGAGACACTAGGAATGGGAGGAAAACAGGATGCAATGCTGGAGGTGGAGGAGATAAAGATGTTGAGATTCTCTTTAGGAGAAAAAAGGATGGACAGGATCAGGAACGAGGTAATCTGGGGGACAACACAGACAGAAAGGTTTGAAGAAAAAGCTAAAAAAGCCAGATTCAAGTGGTTTGGACATGTTCAGAGGAGGGAAAGTGACTACATGTCCTATTATTACGTGATTATATGTTGGTGCAGTTGGTTAACAAAGCAGACTTGGATTCGCAAGGCCCCCGGTTTGAATCCTGGGGGCCTTGACTCACTGTGGCAGCCCCTGAAAAAAAAGACAAGCGAAAAGGAAAAGAAGAGTATAATCACTGTGGGTTACATATAAACATTAAAGTAAACAGGAGAGAAGAAAGTGCAGTATGGGTGAGGGACGAAGACCACCCTCTGCTGGTCGAAAAAGAAAAAGCTTACAGCACCTGGTATTCCCAGGCGGTCTCCCATCCAAGTACTAACCAGGCCCGACCCTGCTTAGCTTCCGAGATCAGACGAGATCGGGCGTGTTCAGGGTGGTATGGCCGTAAGCGAAGGACGTGTGGAAAAAGTGTCTATTTGAAGGGCACCCTGCATCTAATTCTGGTGTCAAAGTTTTTGTTCACTTAAAGGCAGACAGGAGTTGATTGTTTTGAAAATAGCCATTCAAGCACGGTTTTCGCAGCCTTATGCTGAGGGCAAACACCACGCGTTTGGTGTGTCGTCACGTCCGGTGCTTGCTATCAGTGAATGAATGGAGTCGAATGTTTTAACTGGACATTCTTACTGCAATGCAAAGCAGCAGCCTGTAACAGGCAGGAGGAGAAGAGAAGAGAAGAAAAAGTGCAGTACACTGGGAATCGTTTTCCCCTTGTCATTATCATCATTCCAGTGGCAACACATACAGTTTAATCAATGATGTATGTTCAAAAATGTGATCAGTGGTAAAGACAAGTTAAGGAGTGACGCCTTGTGAATTTCTGCAGAACTTCCAGATTGGTTCCGAGTTGTGAGGCAGCAGCATGAGGGACGAAGACCACCCTCTGCTGGTCGAAAAAGAAAAAGCTTACAGCACCTGGTGTTCCCAGGCGGTCTCCCATCCAAGTACTAACCAGGACCGACCCTGCTTAGCTTCCGAGATCAGACGAGATCGGGCGTGTTCAGGGTGGTATGGCCGTAAGCGAAGGTACACTGGAAAAAGTGTCTATTTGAAGGGCACCCTGCATCTAATTCTGGTGTCAAAGTTTTTGTTCACTTAAAGGCAGACAGGAGTTGATTGTTTTGAAAATAGCCATTCAAGCACGGTTTTCTCAGACTTATGCTGAGGGCAAACACGACGCCTTTAGTGTGTCGTCACGTCCGGTGCTTGCTATCAGTGAATGAATGGAGTCGAATGTTTTGACTGGACATTCTTACTGCAATGCAAAGCAGCAGCCTGTCACAGGCAGGAGGAGAAGAGAAGAGAAGAAAAAGTGCAGTACACTGGGAATCGTTTTCCCCTTGTCATTATCATCATTCCAGTGGCAACACATACAGTTTAATCAATGATGTATGTTCATTTCCTTCCAAATTTCTTTTATTATTATGCTTTCATCCGGTCCCACTCTGACTCCCAAAAATCGTTTTCCCCTTGTCATTATCATCATTCCAGTGGCAACACATACAGTTTAATCAATGATGTATGTTCAAAAATGTGATCAGTGGTAAAGACAAGTTAAGGAGCGACGCCTTGTGAATTTCTGCAGAACTTCCAGATTGGTTCTGAGTTGTGAGGCAGCAGCATGAGGGACGAAGACCACCCTCTGCTGGTCGAAAAAGAAAAAGCTTACAGCACCTGGTATTCCCAGGCAGTCTCCCATCCAAGTACTAACCAGGCCCGACCCTGCTTAGCTTCCGAGATCAGACGAGATTTTTTTTTTTTTTTTTTGAAATCAACATTACATATTTATCTCAAAATACAGTCATTACATCAAATAAATTATTCACAGCATTCAATTTCCAAATATTTAGACCATTACAACAATAAAAAGCATGTTAAAATGATAAAAAGACTTTCTCCCATTCGTTCATTAAGAACACGTTATTCAAACCTAAACCAATCAACATTTGCTTGATTTTTTCTTTAAAACACCGTAGTCTTTTGCAGTTAAAAAACATATGTTTTAAGCCCTCTTTCTCTTCATCGCATATTTTACATGTGTCATCTTCTGTGAGTTGCATTTTCACCAGTCTTAGCTCATTATTAATGCAGTTATGCCTCAGTCTAAAATCAAAATCTTCTAAAAGGGGGCATTTAAAACTCATTCTTATATTTGACCAGATGTGGTCTTTTTCTAAATTTTCCACCTTTCTCATCCAGTAATCATTTGCTTTTGGTTCTATAAAAGTTCTCCTCATGAAAAATAGATAAAAATGTTTTAAAATCAACCCATCAAAAACTCCATCTTCTTCTTTAAGTTTGATTTTTACTTTGCTTGGCTGGTTTTCTTTTTTGTTTTCTGTGATTTCTTTTATCCAAGCCAATGGTATGGCTTCTGTTATTTTTCTCAGTTCAATCTTTATTTTATCTATGCCATGATCTTTGTCCACCTTTTGTATTTCATCAATGAAACCCTGAAATGGCAATAGTCCTGGTTTAATTTCATAAAAGAGATCTCTAATTTTCCTAAAACCGGCACTAAACCACAATTTCGTCCAACCTTTGTTTTCGATCTTAAAATGCCTGTTTAAAAACAATGGTTGATTTAAAATGGCTTCTCTCCCTACTGGGATGAACCTTAAAATTTCGCTAAACTCCAGCCAGGATTTTAAAACTTCTTTATAAAAATCTGGCAGGTCTAAAATCATTTTCTCTTCCCATGCCATCCATAAAAGTGAGGGTCCCAACCCAGAAACTTGGTCTAAAAAATACTCCATGGTTTTTTTCCAATCCACTAATTCCCCATCTAAAAATCTCTTGACTGTTTTTACTCTAAGTGCTTTTAATCTTAAAACAGGGTCAAGGAGTCCTAGACCTCCCTCTTCAATTGGCCCTATCAGGGTTTTATATTTAATTTTTGCTGGCCTGCCGTTCCATATAAAATCTGTAACCATTTTCTTTAAAAACTTTGCAGTCGATGCTGGTAAAGAGACACAGCTTAGCACGTGCCATATTTTGGATAGGAACAAGGTATTTACAACCAGTATTTTCCCTCTCAGTGTTAGACATCTCTTCTTCCAGAAGGACAGTCTATTTCTTGCGTTTCTAATGATTTCCTTCCAAATTTCTTTTATTATTATGCTTTCATCCGGTCCCACTCTGACTCCCAAAATTTTCATTGTATTTACTTTTTTAAAAGGCACAGTGTCACATTGTGTGTCTTTACCTCCTATCTTCATTATTTCTGTTTTCTTCATATTAATTAATGCCCCAGAGCCCCTGCAGTATGTTTGTATTATCCTGATGCATTTTGTTATACTTTTTTCGTTTCGTACCACCAATGTGGTATCATCCGCATATTGGTATACCTTCATGTTCATTTTGTGCCTTCTTTGTTCTTTTACTTTTATCCCTTCAATACCACTATCTCCATTTATTGCTAGTCCTAGCGGCTCTGCAACTAAAGAGAAGAGCAGAGCCGACAGTGGACAACCTTGCCTAATTGATCTTTTTATATTAAAAAAATTGGTTAGGTATCCGTTAAGTTTTATGCAACTTCTTGCATTTGCATACATGCATTTCAAGCACCTTAATATGTTTTCTCCAAAATTAAAAGCCCTTAGTGTGTCAAATAAAAAATCATGTTCAACTCTATCAAAAGCTTTTTCAAAATCAATATTTAAAATGTATCCTTCTTTTTTCTCCCTTTCTAAAAACCATATCTTATCTCCGATGCTGTTGATGATGTCCGTGATGTCCCTGTTTAAAATTCCATATGCCTGGCTA
>JAFBJS010005010.1:0-27768 GCA_016785265.1 Paraplagusia blochii
AAATATATAAAAATTATAAAATCTACATATTTTTATAACAATTCTAGGGCAAGGAAAAGTCGGCTTTCCACCTAATGCCAGGTTAAGGGCTTTCTAATTCACCACCTGCATATATTGAGGGACTTTAAATGTCAATGATGAATTGTTAGCTGTTCCTGTAATGCACTGTTACCATGAACACAAAGCTTCCTAATTTTCACACATTTTTATAGCAGCTTTCTCTTTTCTTATATGGGCCTGATAATAAACGCTTTCAAACAGAAAAGTATTGTAAGCTTTGTCCTGCATGTTTTTGTCTTTAAATTATTACTCCAATTAGTATGAGTTGAAATCAATACAAAATATAGTCAATTAAACATATATTGTATATATGTTAGAAATAATGATTTGTATTTTATTTTTCAAAAATAAATATCCTCCATTTAAAACAATTACAGCATTTAAGTCATGTTGGCTGGGCTACACAATAATCTAATGATCCATCAGCCCTCTGACCTAATGAGCAAACACATTGTAACATTACCACTAATTAGCAATGGAAAGACTGCTAAAAATGTGTTTGACACATATGCTTTATGCCATGGAAAGAAGAAAGCAGCAATGGGGCTTTAAAATATTCTAATCAACACTTGAAGGTAAGGTAAAGAGGAGAATGAAGGATGCAGTGAGGGAGGACATGAAAGACGTTGGAGAGAAGAAGAAAGAAGCAACAGGGGGAGATGGGCAATAATGAATCACTGTGGCAACTCCTAGAAAAGGGACAAGACCAAAAGAGAAGACATTATTATTTTATTTGTATTTTTTCTGTTGGGATCACAGTAAACACCTAGACCAGAAAAATTATAATATAATTACCTCACAATATAGTCCCAACCAAGTACATTTTAACCTTTTGTTTTCATGAAAAGAATATCAAATATATTAGAATATATTCATATTTATTAACTTAGTTAGATTTAATAAAATATGTTTGACACTCTGAGCTATATGTTGACATACTGTTGCTTGGGCAAAAAATTTCCAGAACAAAAGTGTCAGAGCTCTACAGTATGTATGAGAGGTAAATAAACAAAGCTCCTTTTTGGTCATACATCTGTGACCGTTCCACACTGGCGTGAAGTCTTTAAAACACAACTCATACAGTGCTTCCATTTATCAGTGACAGCAGTGATTCATGACTGGTACATTCTCCAGCCAACTATATAATGCTTGCTCTACTGGCCATGTTTTCACATGTAGCAATGTAAGTAATAAGCACTTTGGATGGGAATTGAATGCCCATCAGTAAAGTCATAGAGAAGTCAATCGGTGTGGAAAGATGCTGCAATATTTAGTTCATTAGAGACATGGAACTTATTTATTGAAAATGAACTAGTTCACTAATAAGACTTCACCTGGCCTCATTGTGAAAGTGTCACCTTAACAATTCTTTGTAATTTCTTAATGAAATCAATTAAAAAAAAACAGCTACTGACACATAAAGCACCCTGAAGTATTCTGTGCATTACTGGCAGCCTAACAGACAGAACTTTTTTTTCCTACTGCCTGCCCTGAATTGAAATACAAACCATTGTATGAGTTGCTAGTACCAGTATTGCACATACAATTTCCTATTAAATGATTATTACAATGAGTTGCTCTGCTGCCTTCTAGTGGCTAAAAAACTATTCTATATTTATCTGCACTGTATAAGCAATACCCTAACTCTATTTAATTTAATGAACTGATTATATATTTGTCTTCCTTTTTCTAATGTTGTGCCACACTGAGTTATTTTATTTTGAGGTCATATCTGTATCCTAATTGATATGGCATATTGAAACATATGAGACAGAATACCTGTTTATCCTTCATTGTTGTAACATAAAGCATTTAGTCAATGGAAAAGTAACCACAGAAGTGTACTTACTAACTAAACAAAGATTGTGCCCCCCGCAGTAGGACTCTTACTATGCTTCAGTCTCTGGTCTTCAGCTCTCTTAGAGTAACTGTAGGTCAGAAAATATGTTATCTGGATCGTTGCATTTCCTCTGACAAACACAGGATGTAATCCACTGCATTTTCCACACTATTTTGGAGGCTGCTTTGGAGGTGAATTCCACCTTGATTATGCGCGACTTGTTTGGGATGCAGCAACGTTTGTCAGTGCAGACGCCACAGTAAGTTGGCTTAAGCTCTTTGGTGCTGCTCCAGCCCGACAGGGTCAGCTTTTCTGCCTTTCTCGCCTGGAATTTGGGCTGGCATGTTTTTCCTTTTGGTATCTAGAGGAGAAAGGAGTAATGAGAGCATAACATCAATTGTGATATAGCACAAAGAAGCATAATAAAGAGTGTTAGAAGAGTGTACCGGTGCAAAAACCCCTATCAATCGAAAATGCAGTAAAATGGTCCCATGCTTTGGATTTTTGTCCGTGGATCGGTTTCCTGGGGCCGCCCACAAATAGACGCAACATTGGCCGCTTCCTCCCACTAGAGCGGCGAGCCACTAGTAATAGTAAAGTAATAGTAAAATCCTTTTTTTGTCATTGTGAGACTGTGATTCACACCACAGCGCACATTGAAATTTGGCCTCTGCGTTTAACCCATTATTAAAGTGAGCAGTGGGAAGCTAATGAGCGCCCGGGGAGCATTGGGTGGGGACGATGCTCAGGGCACCTCAGCAGTAACTTGGTGGTAGGGGGGATTCGAACCGGGGGCCTTGCGGACCCAAGTCCGCTCCCTTAACACTAGGCCACCACTCCCCTTAATAGACACATATACATCTATTCACACATGTCTATGGACGTTGTGTCAGTTGGGGTGTGTAAACTTGGGCTAATTTGATTGGAGTTAAGGTAGTGGGTATTACTCTGAGCTTAGCAACATGGTAGACAACACAGACAAAACTTACAGCGTTAAGTTAAGACATCATTTATTTTTTTCAAGACGGATGGAAAGATATATCAGGCAAAGCGATTCAGCGACTCTATGGAGCGACAATTGAATACACTGGAGGTCCAACAAACCTTAGAAGTCACCCGGCGAGACAGGCAGAGTGGGACTGATGAGTGGGTGACAATGACGCTGACACTGGCATGGCAGTGTTCATGTGTTTATGAAATTGCATTTTCCCCTTTTAAAATAAACTAAACTAAGTTTCTTGATATCAGATACATCCCTCATCAAAATCAATAAGATGTTTTTTACTACTGGTGGTGTCAGTAAATCAGTTTATTCTTGCTGTAAGACAGAAGATAAAGTGCAACCAAAATCATGCCTAAAAAGTCACCTTGATACTCCTGAGGACTTTCTTCTCACAAGGCCGTAACAGACAAAGGCGGCGATCCTTTCTCATTTCACACTTGCTGTTGTTGTTGTTGACACGTACAGAGATTCCTATCCCACAGGTTTTGGAACAGGGACTCCAGGGCGTTGTCTGGATCAGGCAGTTGTTCTTCCAGGCTAAAGGATGATCCCTGTAAGCTGTCAGTGTTGCAGTTAAAGGGCATTGTGTCGACAACACCCCAACTAATAAATCAACCTGTTTTTTACCTGCTACAGTATATACTATATAAGAATAGTAGGAAAGTTTTGAATATTTTGTTGTATGTTTTGTTTCTGTTCTGTAAAAAAAAATCCCTTTAATTGATTCTCATTCCTTAAGGTAATAATGTCTACATTTTTATCCATTCCTTCGTTGCTGGATCTCAGGGGCAGCTGTTTCTGTGACTTACGCCAAATCACACTCCGCCATACTGTGAGCCTTCCTGTGAGCCTTCCTGCGTGTAGTGAAAGTTTTGTGATTTGGGATTGCACCATGCTATCAGATTATACACTGGCAACCTGTTGCAGATCATGCAGACCCAAGTCTGCTTGCTTAACCAGTAGGCCACCACTGCTACCAAATATCCAAATAGTTCTGTAAAAACCAATTCTTGCTTAGAAGCTTAGAAGATGATTTTCCCCAACTGATGATCTCGGAAAGTAAAGTACCCCACCTGAGGAATGAAACTTCGTCTAGATGCGAACGCTTTAGATTTTTGGTTGATTGCAGTCTCTAAAAATATACAGTATTGCACCAAATGTGTTAGACCCGAAGGATGGGGGGTCTTTTTTTATTTTTGCTGTATTGTTCAATGTGTGTTCCCGTCAGGAGGATGGGTGTTTGGAATGTGTTACTTTCTCTTCAAGGCGCGCATTTCCTGAATGGAGCAACACCTGTTTTGAATTTGTTCATCAGAGGGATGACGTATTTAAGCACCACCTCTTCAGGAAGTCAGCGCCAGAACGTTGTTTCACTACGGTCCAGGTTGAAACACATGTGTGATTCCACCGATCACTGAATCCTTTGCAGATATTATATCGTTAACGTGTCTTTTGTTTGTTCGTTCCGCTCAGGATTGTAGGGTTTACCGGTTCACGGAGGAGGGGAGTTTTTTCTGAGGTTTTTGGGATATCCACGAGAGTCACTGGAGTTACGCACTGACACCACGGAGGAGCACGGACACTGCAGCCAAGAAGAGTTTTGGAATTGTTTATTATTTCTCTATCCGAGTTGTTCGGAATAAATTGCATTTGTTTTTTCGTTATCACTGTCTACCTGTGTGATCGCATTTGGGTCCAGACTTTGTTTTTACAAGACTCCAATTGACAAAATGGCCTGCTTGCCTGTAGAGTTAGGCCTTCAGGTTCTAAACTACCAGCTGCCAGGTTGCCATTGAGGTGCTCTCTGCATAGCTTGGTCCAGACATATGTCCCAGTGGGCTAACCACCTACAGGAAGGCTCACAGTATGAGGTGGTGTGTTTGGGTGGCAGTCATTAACACTGCTGCCCTTGAGACCAGGTAACAGATAAGGGGATGAAGATGAATGAATGGACAAAATGATTTCATTCATTCATTCATTCATTCATTCATTCATTCTATCAATGCCGCACCTTGCAATGACACCGCATCCCCCTAGGGCAGGCATGGGAAAACTAAGGCCCGGAGGCCAGATGAGGCCTGTTGAGCTTTTTAATGCAGCCCGCCATCCTTGTCCACATTAAATAATTTGTTTGTTATATCATTATAGTACTGTCTTTTGGAATAGTGTATTTCCCCAGTAACTGATGTCATAAAGGGTATTAGAAATGTAAGATTTTAGGTTTTATACATGACTTTAACGTGCATTTATCTTAGTTCGGACGAACACTCGCTCTTTTGCTCTGGACTCGGCTCCCCTCTGTCCCATTTTTGGACCAGTTGTGGCCCGTAAGTCAAACAATTTGCCCATGCCTGCCCTAGGGAGAGTTCTGGCCATTATATGAGCTTTTCAAGTTACCAAGTTAGAACAAATGAACCCCCTTTGGTAAAAGGCAATGAAGCTCACAAGCCATATAAAACTTTTTGACAATCAAACAATTTACCAACTCACCTGCGACAGTAGTGCTATCTCTAAGAGTTACGTGAACAAACTATTGTAATGGTTTATAAGGTTTAACATAGCACCTATAGGGTTAATGCTTTCAAGTTTGTGGAGGTATGTGACTGAGAAAGAGTGAGTGAAGCTACATAAAGAAGCAGTGCTTAGAGAGACTGGAAGTTATACAAGATAGCTGTAAAATTCTGAATAACGTTTTTCCCTGCATCCTTGGCAATAAAGCAAACAAAGGGCAGTGAACTTCAAAACTGAGGTCAGACAGGCCTCGTACCAGCCTCTCTGACTCTCATGCAGCCATTAGACAGACCAGCCCTTTCTCCAAACATTTACTTTGTAAGCACACACCTGACATGTAGGAAGTGTCCTGCTGCTGCTTCTTTGGGCTCTTTGGGCCACTATGGAGGCCAGCAGGCATACTACCCATCAGTGGAGCAGGTCCTGACAAACCAGCAGGCTTCTGGATGAAAGCAGGGGTGCAGCCAATTGCTCCAGCAATGCATGTGCACTTATAGAGAGGGCTGGGCTGGAAAGCTTCTCCGTTCTCATAGTGGATGCCATTCAAATCACAACCCACTGCCATCATGTCTGGAAGGAAAATGTCATGTTACAATTTATATCAGTATATATAAAACAACATATAATAAGTTCTCTCCTATTGTGGTAAATGTGTTGTAGGCCTAAACGGGGAAATGGAAAATTGTGTGATTAGAGGCAAGATAATTATTGTGTTATTAACTTAATTTTTCTGCCTTAAGGAGCGCCGCAAAAAAAGGGAGCAGAGCAAAGTGAACAACTGGAGGAGAGACAAAGGGATACTAAGATATGCCACGATGATGAGTTTTCTTAGGCATCTGGACATTTTCACACCAGATATATCCTGCTATTAAGGAAAAAAGGGTGTTTCATGTCCTTCCTGTTGGGATCACCTATGTGTTTCCCCTTCTTGCGACAGGTATTGATTGTCATCAGTGTTATTTTGGTGATGTGACTATTTGATTAAACCAGTTGCTGGTGGAATTGTTCCCAAAAGAGTTCTATAAGTGGGTGATAGGTTGTGTCTCAAATAGGGATGTCTGATATAACATCCACCAATATATCGGGCCAATATGAGCATAATTTTTAATATTGGATTATATTGGTATCGGTTTTTACACCGATATTATTAATCCAAAGCTGCAAAGCCGCGGTCTTGGCAAATACGCTGGACTTCCTCATGCGGAACTGAGTCAGCAGTACTGACGCTCTGACCAGCACGTGATTAATGATGTCATTTAAAGGGACAACAACAATGAGCAATGCTACAGTAAATGCTACAGTAAATTAGTTTTTTTGTGGATAGAAAACTGTAATTCCTTATGACGGCAAGGAGCTGGTCATGTGAGGGTCAGGGTCAGATTTTCAGACTTTATCACTCTAGACTCATAAAATTAAGTGTCTTATTTTACATCTGTCTCAAACCATTTCTCTTCCCTAGATTTGAACAACAAGGTCCTCAAAATAGTGATTTAAAGCCCTTAAGGGTTGGACAGCTGAGTCCTGTCCAGAGAGGTTGGCCCTCCTGTGTTGGGCCCTGCACCTGTGTAGCGGCTGCTTTGTTCGAGGTCCGCACACTCCTCACAACACTTGATGGCAAAAAACATGTTGTACAGATTGTGTGGAATCCTGTCTTTGGAATGAACTAGTTTCCTTTCTCAGGATGTTGTGTAGTTTGAAAAGGTCACGATGATCAGGATGATGAGCCAATCCGAGTGAGGAACAGAACAGAATGCCCACTGCTGTGTTCTTTGTCCTCTAGATAAGATACCAGCAAAAAAATACCAGCAATGTTTTTAAGTTTATTTTTGCCATATTTGTAATTTATATATTTACTGTTACTTTTTTTAGGTTTTAATATCACAAGAAAATAAAAAAATATTTGAAAGTTTTAAAAATCACATAGAAGACGCATTATAACATCTGCTGTGAGATTAAAACAAAAAAGGTGCAATGCAATAAGGGAAAGAAGAATTCTGAACGCCACTAGAAAACACTTTCTGCTACTACTGAACCACTAAAAATTTAAATTTTTCTTAACTATGGCAGTTGGTGAAGGGCACTAGAGCAGGCTGATGCAACTTATGGTCCAGAACAGACCTGAACAATTTAACAACTGGGGTGCTTGACCAAATTCAACTAATTCTGTCTTTTCTCTGCACTACCAGAATTTTTGATGAATAGCATAGAAATTGTTTCAGCATTTTAGTTTTTATTGTATGACTATCTTGTAATTTATCTTTTAACATAATGCCACATCCATCTCCTCCTAACCTGCCCTTTGTGTCAAATTTAAAGATCCATTGTGGCCTGAAAGTCAAATTATTTGACAGCTGCAGTCAAAGCATAACCACAAGAGTTAAAGTGAAAAAAAGGTGTTCAGAGGTTCAGACTCACATGCACAAACTCCAACCTCAAATCGTGGCTGGTCTGCTGAAAAGTCACAAAACATGCCCTTGTGTGGGTCACAGATGTCCCTCTCGTTGCACGACTCGCCAATCTGCCTAGCACAAGTTTTGCAGCAGCCGCATCCGTCCAGCACGGCGCTAACCCCTGGAGAACAATATGGTCTCTGTCGACACTTGCAAGGCCAATGGCAGAACTGACGTCTCTCTGCCACAGACAGTCCTGCTCGTACGGTCTGCAGCTGCCCATTCTTTTGAGCACTGATCAAACCCTGGTTAAAAGGCAAAAAAAATCCTAAGAGCAAAAAATGAATTACTTCAACCCTGCCCTGTCTGTCTGTCTATCTGTTTAGCTATCTATCTATCTATCTATCTATCTACTACTTTTTTCTTTTTTACTTTTTAGAATTCAGTCAAGCAGGCCAGATTGAAACCAAACTTTTGATAACGACTTGAGTGAGTCCTTATTGTTACAGGTAATAATAATTAACACAAGTTAAAACAAGTAAATCTTGCAAAATGACACATTGAGCAACACATCACAGACGTATGGTTGAGTAATCCCTAGACACTCAAAGTCTTGTGGTAAAGGGTTAATGACCCTTACAAACTGGAATCCTAGCATTGTGAGGTCTGTCTTGTTATTATGTTAAAATGCAGTCGAAAATGCAACAAATAGGTGACTCGTTTATCTACCTGTAAAGGGTGTAGGTTGGTTAATATTTAACTGCTAACAAGATCCAAGTCAGGTTTAAACACAGCTGTAATCACCGAAAACTAAGTCAGAGCTTTAGGCCATGACCTGCACTACTTAACCTTTTTTGTTTGTTTTTTTTTTTTTACCTGTGAGTGGTACCTGTGAGTGGAGTCTGATAACAGAGCCTTCTCGTATATAACTTCTGCTTTATTACAAAAAGGATTGCAAAAGTATCATTTGCACGCATAATTATTTGTATTACTTTTTTATTTATTTTGAAAAAAAAATGATGAGATGTGGTAGACGGCATTTTTTGGCAATCCATTTTTAAAACGTATCTTTCCTATTCCAAACTCTCTATGTGCAAAACTTTCAGCGTAGCTTAATACAATTTAGCTAAATATAATGTCAAATTGGTTCAGATTTTTGTCAGTGGATCAGTTTCCTGCTCCAGGGCCCGCCCAAAAATTGGCGTTAAGACATAGACGACACTGGTAGCTGCCTTTCACATGAGTGGCCCATAGACACAAATACATCTATTCACACATCTCTATGCCTGTTTTGTCTTTTTGGGTGTGTGAACTGTGACGTAGACTGATTTGATTGGAGGTCAGGTAGTGGGTATTACTCTGTCCTGGCAACATGGCAGAGACACAAACAAAATTTACAGTGTTTCTCATTTAAAATTGAAGGTTTGAACATCATTTGTTTTTTCAAGAAGGATGTAAAGATAGATAAAAGCAAGGCGATTTGTCAACTCTGTAGAGCAACAATTGAATACACAACAAACCTTAGCAGTCACCCGGCAAGACGGCAAAGTGGTGCTGGCACGGCAGGAACTGCCAGTAGTCAGAGGAGCAGACAGAATAAAATACGAAAGTTTTTCCTACCGCAGTACGGCAATAACTCAGCAAGTCCAAAGCAACAACAGAATCTATAGTTTGTTATATTGCAAAACAATGTCCTGTGTGACAATCTGGTTACAGGAGTGCTGTCTACAGCTAAACCTTTCTAAAACTGTAGGTATGTAGGTAAGCCACGAGAAAGTCTACAGTATGCTGCTAGTATCCTCTCTGAAACTTTTGTGTTATAGTTAGTTAGTAAGTAAGTTAGTTAGTTAGTTAGATAATAAGACTTAATAAGAAACAAATACCACTGATGTGTGTTTGTTTTAGTATTTTTTCATAAATTTATAATATTAAGCTTTTATATTTTTATATGAAAAAAATCAACAACAGATACATAGAGTAAAGGAAAACGTGAATCTTGGAGTCGTTTTTTATTAAACATTACGTTTGTCCTGTGATTTTTTTTTTATTTGGCCCACTGTGGATTTCTGTTTCAGGTCACTCTCTGCTATGGAAAGCTAGAACCACTTTTTCTTTTTTTTATGTATGATTTTTTTTTTATTATTTATCCTTTATTAATCTTTAACTTATTTACTTAGAATTATTATTACAATTTTATGACATACAATGAAAAATAAACATTTTTTTTTTACTTCTTATGATCTTTGCATATCTTGTTACTTTTATTAAAAAAACATTCACACATCAGTAGCTGAATTGTTGCGCTGTTAGGTTTGACTGAAAAAATGATTAAAACTTATTCATCAACCGTAGTATTGCATCACTACAGTTTTTTTTTTCTTCAGCAAAGTCTTTTTTGTAAATGTAGTTCTGTAATCCTCAAGCTGCTCTGCACTGAGTGCCCTTGTTCCCTTGGGCAAAATTTCCTTCGAGAACATGGAACATGTTAACCCCCTCGTGTTTCAAACAACACTTCTGTTCAGAACGCCTCTCCTACACAGACTAGTCAAATGTATGTGAATCATTTAGCTGAATATGTTTAGACTCACTGTAACTTTCTTGCAATTTCTCTGTTTGACTATTCTTAATCTGTTAATATGTTTTTCTTTTTTTGTTGCTATTTTTGGCTTGTTTTTTTGGTATATGCCGTGCCTCCAGTTATGTTTGTGCTGTAATCTTTTTGTCTGGCTCATGTTAACGCATTGCTGTAACTGAATTGTCACATTTGTGTTAAATTCAACAGTAATACCAATCAAAGTTAAACCAACAGAAAAGAAATAAACTCTTTACCTTTTGAGCGAGGATGAACAGGAGGGAAAACCGAAGCAGAGATTGCATCTTTCATTGGGAGGAGGTCTGCGTGACTCCTGGGCAAAAAAGTGTGAGGCAAAAAAAAAAGAGGCAGGAAGGTGGGATCCTGGGTGAGCGAGAGAGGAAAGTTTGGGAGCACTGAAGTGTCAGAGAGATGGGGACAAAGTATCTCTGTGTCTCTTGTCTAAATACAACTTTTCCCCACCCTGCACCAGCCAGAGGAGGAATATTTGGCTTTAAAAACTTCAATCCTTCAAATCACTTGTCTGTTCCAAGTCAGTGCACACTGCTCAGCTAGTTTTATTAACTAAACAGCGGTTAAATTTATTCTCCAGGTATGAGTTGCTCCTGCAAACCCCATCAAAGGAGTATATAACTCGAATTACTGTGTAGTTTAAGTCTGCTCGGGACAAACCTGGAATTCATGTGTGCAGCAGTAAGCTCTAAATGCACTCACTGTACAGTTTTTGTTTTATCGTTTGCCAAATTCGTAGCAGCTCTCTTAATGTGGACTGATGCATATGAGGTCACATTCCATTATTATTTACCTTGAGTAAAATGGTCCTTCTCACGGCTAACCACCACCTCCTCTCTGTACCTTCAGTATGTGTATAAAAGGGTAACGCCTTGCGCATAGAAGGAAGAATCTCCTGCCTGTTTTGTAGGTTCAGGCAGTGTTACCCAAAAATGCCTAAAATGTCAGTTGTTTGGAAAGGTTTGAAGGGTGCTTTTGAAACAATCAAAAGAAGAGAATTACAAAATCAACTCTTGTGGTTCCATTGTGTAGCGGTTTGCACAACAGACGTTTGCCTCAAAAGAACAGAGCAGTAGCTCATGGGTTTGTTTCCCATAGGAGCCACATGCTCGATCAGAACCGAGCAGGCCTCAGGATTGAATGCAGCCTGTTTGGTATGTTAATTCTACCTGCCAAACTTGTCCAAAATTTTTCTTCATTTATATCACCACTATTATTCAGTCATTCATCCAAATCTGCTTATCCATGACCAGGTCTCAGGGACAGCAGACTCTGCAACTGCCAACAAAATTACACGGCAGCATACTGCAAGCCTTCCTGCGGGTGTTGGGTTGGCACCCACTGTCACTGTGGGAGTCAAAATATTTGCCCAAGCCTGCTTGATTGTTAATCATCTTCCTGTTAGTTGTTTTTGATAAAAATAATTGAAAAGAATAGGGTTCCTTCTTATTGTGACATTGTGACACCCACCACTGCACTCAATAAAATGTTTGCATTTAACCTATTGGCCACTAATCCAGCTGGATTAGTCCTGCTGTTTTAATGTAAATTCTCAACATTCTTAAGAATGTTAAACTAAAGGTTTCCAAAGGGGCAAGATTGTGCTCAAAAAGCAGTTCTATTCACTGCTATTGACCACTACCAAATGTTATGTGCGGTGGTTTAATATAATATGTATTGTATTGGTGGTAGTGGTGGCCTTGTGGTTAAGGAAGATTTCAGTTTAGGCTTTAAACCACCATCTGTCAGATTGTCAGTGAGGTGCTCTTAGCATATCACCATCCTGAACCATATAACTCACAGGCTCACTGAATGTAACATTGTGATCTGAGTGTCAGTCATGGAGACTGCTGCCCAAGAGATCTGGGAATAGATGAGAGGACTAGGATGAGTGAATGAATGAGGCATTGCAGTGAAAAGGCAGAAATGTAATAGTTTGGGGGCCGGATACAAAAGCCAAAATGTGCCCCGACTTAGTCTTTTGGGCCGTAGTTTAGCCTAGCCTTTAAATTTAGGTAGCTTTTTGGTGTTAAATTAAAAGCCAGTGACCCAAGCCACAAGTTAAACAAGCCAAAACACAACCAAACCTTTGTCCAGACACAACATCAATGAACCAAGCATCAGCAGGAACTTAAGGAATGTCCGGTGGAATGTCCAAACATCACTAAAATACATCTGTGGTCTGTGTGACATATTGAACCAGAGAGGCTCCAGAGTTTCAGTCCTGATAAAGAAGTAATTAAATCCTTGACTTAATCAGTAGAATTCACTTAATCACACCTAAAGATTAGTCAGACTGTTATAGTAGATTTGTAGTATTCACTCAGCCTACACAAATAGGTTTGATACAATGGCCTTGTCTGACTACAGCTGCAAACACAACCATGGTAACGATATGTACTTTCTTTCTCTTTCGTCATCTTTTTTGATGGTCTGTACATAGACAACAATGATTTCTATCAAGAAGGCTTGGGTTTCAAAAACATGCACATGCATACCATGCACATGTTCCCCCAAGGAAACCCACCACTGCTCAGTTGCCTTCCCTACCCCATTTGTGGAATGCTTCCCTATAACCTTCTGTGTTAGGAATGACCCACCATAATGGAATGCTGTGACCCTGCCCAGCATGACACCTTAGTGCTGGAGTCTTGCACTGAGTCAAAGAATATCAAACATCATGGTTCTTTCAAGATCTGAAGATGGTGGACAGAAAAAGTTGTGTTATGAAAAGATAAGCTGCGTGGGAAAATATTCAGAAAAGTAAAATGTACTTTTATGCAGGTGGAATTGCAGATGGCAATGGTTTCTTTGGGAAGGTTTTGAATTAGAAGAAAATAAACTGCAACAACTGGCTTCGAGAGGCCAAGTTTTGGTTGTTAATGGTGATTGAGTGAGGAGAGAAGAGAAGGGACTTATCTGTCTTCTTTTGACTCCTCCTCCTTCTTAAGTTACCTCCCTGGATGGCCACAGATTTTTTTCAGAGCAACGGACATTTCATTTGGGATTGTATCTGAGTACACCTCTAGCACAGGAATTGCAGTTTTTTGTATATTAATGCGGAATCTTCAACATCTGCTCTTGATTCACACAGACGCGCCATGATAAAAATTAGCTTTGATGAAATTCTCTGCCACATTGGGGGCTTTGGAAGGTTCCAGAAAACTTTGTATGTATGGATCTGTCTACCTCAGATCTTTCTTGCATTCCACATGCTTGTTTCTGTCTTCACTGGAGCGGTTCCACCACATTCATGCCGATCTATCAAGCCTTTGACAGAATCCCAGACTGCTTCTGACGTCAACCATGTCCCTGATGGACACCTTGTCTTGTCTTGCTCTGCCTTGCATAATTACAGCAAAGTGTTCACGAGACACACTGGAAAGCCGTATGGAATCTGTGAAGGGGGCTGGGAATACAGTAATGACACTTTCCAAAACACTATTGTAACTGAGGTAAGCTATACAAGCATTTTTTATCACATTATTGGTAAGAAAAATCCAACTGTTTTGTCATATGAAAGAAAAAACACTACCAGGACAGTGAGGAAACGGGTAAGATGTTGTGCCAAAGAGTCAAATGGGTTGAGGTTAGAAAGTAAAAAGTTGCCTCACACATCAGGTTTGATCCAGGTCTTAAAAGTCTTGGTTGAGAACCTGATAACATCCATTCTCTTATCTGTATCATATACTTTATGGCTTTTTGCCATCTAGTAACTGGAAGTTTGATTATTGTGCAAGCGTAAAAAACAGCTGTAGATTGTGTGATTTTGCCACCATTTTTCAGTTGGACGATGAGTCGTGCGACTCTAGTTGTACAGTGTACAAAGGCTTACAGCAAGGTCACCTCATGATCGATCGTGTGAGAATCAAACATGTTTGAAATCCTGCCGATTTCACCCATACCCTACCACACGCAACAAGGGAGAACATGCAGAGGAGAGAAATATCAACAAAACCTGCCAGGACATTTCGTTGTCCGTATACATTGATATCATCACCTTTTCTATGTCTGTTCACAGAACTATAACTTGTCAAGGAACTTTTATTGCTGAGCATTATTTACATGGTGTCACAGAAAGAAACGTTTCTTCTTCTTTGTCCTCCTTGTCCATATTTACTAGTGGTGGGCCGTCAGGGCCAACAAGGCCTTCTCTGCTGGCCTAATCATACTCAGAAAAACGAATTTTTTAATTTTTTTAAAGAAAATGTTATTATTTGTTAAGATTAAGAAAAAATGTTTTTTACATTTTAAAAGTTGGATAAAAACCTTTTTTCCGATCATATTTCAGCTATCTAGTGTTGTCAGGTTCCATGAAATCTGCCATGGCCTTCAGATCAAAAGTAAAGGCCGTGCCTCCTGTGAGTGAATGGGCACAGCCGGTTCAGTTCATAACGCTCAGCGGCGTTTAACAAGCTAGATTGGGACCTGGGACCTTCCAGCATACCTACCTTAAAGGCAACACATATCTGTCCCGTGATTGGATAAACTCCCCCAGGAGTCTGACAACGGCATCTTGGGACATATTGAATCTGAACCAGGAGATTTGTAGCTACAGACAGATTGTGGATTGTGTCATATTTTGGGTAAAAAGGAACTTCCATTGATGAAAGCTCCCAGTTCTTTAAATAGAGGTAACTACGTGGAACCTCTTTCTTTCCTTACTGAATATAACCCAGACTTGCGGTACCACCTGTCCACTAACAGGTTGTTTGCTGGGACATCAGGAAAAATCCAAAATAACCTAATTTATGCTATTGCTGAAGTGATGCAAGACAGATGAGGGGAACACGTGACGCCCGTTGGTGTCCAGGAGCCTTATGTGAAATTTGTGGACGTAACCAGTGGCAGACGAGCTGATGACCTTGCCATTTTTATTTTTAATTTTAAAGGAGTATGTCAAAGTTGTGGCACAGTGTTATGATGGCGCAGCGGTGATGGCATTTGGACTAAACGTAGTGCAAAGTAAAGTGAAGGAGAAGGCACCCATGGTCCTATTCATTAACTGTTATGCACATCGCCTAAATTAACTCAAGGGGCTTCAAAACTTAAAGATGGCAATGTCTTTTTTCCAATCTACATGGGCTCGCTGCGGGCTCTTCTCCAGATCTCCGAAGTGCATGCAGCTCTCTGAAATCTGCAATCGGCGTCTCCCTTACGTAGCGCCAACACTACGGCAATATTCGTCTCGACTGGTGAATGCAGTCTCGCAAAGGATGAGGTGCAGCGCCAGAAGATCTCCACACTTCCAAAAACTCCATCACAGTATTCTGGACACTATTATTTCTCGGATACGGAATCGATTTCAGGACCACAACATGTTGATGTTTCTCTCCCTCCTCGACCCCGAGCACTTTCACAAACGCAGGGAACATTTTCCGGAAGCAGCTTCTTCAGCTTAAAGCAGAGCCATGGAACACTGTTTCCCCCGACTTAAAATTGAACTTACTGTAATGTATGGCATGGCTGGTTTTGAAGGGGTTTTTTTTTAATGTCGCTACGCCGGTACCTTGGCACGGCACGCCACGGTATTGTAGCTTAACGGAGCAATGAAACACAGGGGGGCAAATTCTGACGGGGGACGTACCTCGACACGACACCGGCACCTAGTGGAGACGAAACAAATCGTCAACCACTTGGCCACCAGCACAGTTAAATGCTACGAATAAATGATTTTACATTTTCTGGAAATGAAGTGTTGCTAGAACTTTATTAATCCCACAGTAGTATCCTTTGGGAAATTATGGAATCCTGGGCTGCATCTCCATCTCTCTGTCACTGTCTCTACTATGAACATGTCCAAACCATCTCAATCTGGCTTCTGTAGCTTTTTCTCCAAGCCTTTCTGTCAGTGTTGTCTCTGATAACTTCATTCCAGATTTCTGCAATTTATTAGACATACAATATTGTTGTGTTGTGTCATTGCTGTCTAACAAAAATATCTGGATATCTCGGAAACTCTGCATGGACTTTATAGTTCCCACAGACCACAAAAAAATGACAAGACACATGGTCTAATTCATCATGCATCATCTGTGTTTACCTTTTGTTGGTGCTTATATAGTGGGACTTAGTCTGTGATCGTTCCAGCATGAACAACATTGGCTCATCAATCTACATGTTTGGACTCCTGGTTGGAGCAATTTTGTTTGGACCCTTGGCTGATAAGTAAGAGATGTTGTTAATTAAGTATCAAATCATGTATCATATCATATAATTTACCTTCAGACTTAAGGACCACAGGAAATGATCTGGTTTTGCAGGTATGGCCGCAGGATCATAATCCTTATCTGTCTGGCTCTCCAGACAGTGTGTGGGGTCGGTGCTGCTTTCGCTCCTAACTTTTACATCTATACTACCCTTCGCTTCCTGGTTGGAATGTCAGTGTCTGGGGTCATAATAAATGCTTTTGTTCTGGGTAAGTTTCTCATTTTTTTTAATCAAACTAACCAATGAGAGATAGAGCTACAGTCCATGTTTAACCAGGTCTGATGAAGTAAAGATGATGAGAAAGACAAAAAAAACTCATAAGAAATAGAAGGGAATCGAATTCTGTATAGAATTCTGTATGAGTTTTCATGAATTTCTCATTGACACTGCCGAACGATGTCTTTACCTCATCTACAATCCCGAACGATGTCTTTACTGGTTTCCTTATCTATTTTATCTCTTATCCTATTTTAATTTTCTTATTTTATTTTTATTTAATGTTTCAAATTTATGTCTCTTCATACCTGCACTGTTATGCTGTTTAGTTGTTTCTCGAATTGCCCCTCTGGGACAAATAAAGTTTTTTCTGAATCTGAATTAAATTGAACTACAACAGTTCCATTTAGCTAAAAGTAAGTAGAGTGTATGGTTGACTATGGTTGACCTCAGAAATAGTGACAATCTAAAATCAGTCGCTTTTAGTGTGAAATTGGTTGTATTTTCAGTATTATAGATTGACAGATGAGGTCAAACAGGAATCCCCATGGGCAATGATGTTTTTAGATGATTTTGTGATCTGTAGTAACAGTATACCACAGCTATAAACAGTTAGGAGCAGAGGAGAAGAGTGTGCAGAAGTTTAGGTACTGTGGATCGACTGTTGAAAGCAGTGGAGCTTGCGGAAGAGAGGCGAAGAATGGAGTGGGGGCAGGATGGAATAGCTAGAGAAAAGTGTCAGAATCTGTGATTTAAAAATGTGTCAGCTAAGGTGAAGGGAAAGGTTTTCAGGATGGCTGTCAGACCGGCCATGACAGATGGATTAGAAATACTGGCAATATGCAGAAGACAGGAGGAAGAGCTGGAGGTGGCAGAGTAAAAGATGATAAGACTCTCTTTAGGATTGACAAGGATGGAAAGGATCAGGAATTAGGTGATTAGAGGGACAACGGAGACAGGAAGTTTTGAAGAAAAACCTAGAGACGCTAGATTAACATGGTTTGGACATTTTCAGAGTAGGCACAGTGGATACTTTGGTGGAAGAAGGGTCCTAGAGATGGAGCTACCAGGTAGGAGACAAAGAGGGAGGCCAAAAGGAAAAAAAAGGATAAAGTAGCATATACAGAGGACAGGTTGAATTGGAAAATGTTGATTAGTTGTGACAACCTCAGAAATAGTGACAATCTGAAAGAAGAAGAAAGATATTTTGAGCGGTACAGTGCACATATCCAACGTTATGTTAAATGTTTTATTATCGAACCCTAACGAGGAAAACAAGTGTGATTGATACAGTGTGTTATCATACTGTAGAACTAAATTAAGGGTTAAAGACCTATTGATTAAGGCTTTCAAGAGTAGTTCAAAGGCTTTTCTTTTTGACAGCGCCCATGGTGGCCTACTGGGGTCCAGGATATGCTATTCTTGGTTAAGAACGCCGCAAATCTTCCATTGCCGCCTTCTATCTCTTTCTCCCTTCTATTTCTTATTCAACTATTGTAGACTTAACACCTCTTGCTGGGGACCTTGCGTCCCTGGAGTAGCTATTCTTTCCCTACAATCCTATTGCCCTGAGTCTGACACAGGACTTTGCCTGCATCTTTGGCCCAACTCCCCTAGTACCCTTCTGTCTGTGATCTGGACCCAGGATTTTGCCTTACAGAGCATATGAATTTGATTAAACTCAGAATTGACTTTATAGTGCCCTTCCCTTTATTTGTAGACATAAAGAAATTTTGTTTTTGTACTTGCTACTGTTTAGTTAGCCCGCCTGTCCATCCTTGATAAGGATCCCCCTCCACTGTCGATACTTCCTTTTTTCCCTGTCTGGGTTTTTGGGAATAGTTCCTCGGCCTGTGTGAAGGTCTACAAGGGCAGGGGGTAGCTCTGTGTATTCTTTCTTATTGTTGTTTTATGCAGGCTTGTTTGTAAAGGGCCTTCAATTGGCCAAAAATACAATTAAAATTGGTAATAGTTTTGAACCATTCATCACTTCAGCACTACAGTTCCTCCTAAAAGTCTAAATGATGGAAATGAGCATGATCAGAAATTCATATGTCTCCTACAGGCACAGAGTGGACAGGAGCTAAGCAGAGGATGCTGGCTGGCATAATCACTGACTACAGCTTTGGATTTGGTTACGTTCTTCTAGCTGGAGTTGCTTTTCTCATCAGAGACTGGCGAAAACTTCAGCTGGCAATATCTGCCCCGGGTGTCTTCTTCTTATTCTACATTTGGTTTGTGGATAATAGTGAAATTTGGCTCTTAACACTCGATATCCTGAATTACAGATAAAGCTTTTCTTTTGAAAAGTAAAGATGTGTACCATTTGCCTATCCGTGTGGTGGAAATCTGGTGTTTACCTATACATCCCTCATTTAGGGTATTGCCACATTCTGCTCGCTGGTTGTTAGCTTGCAACAGGACTACAGAAGCATGGGAGCTGATTCAGAGAGCTGCTCATGTCAATGGGAAACAATTCTCCTTAGATATGGAGATGTGTCAGGTATATGCAGACCAGCAAATTTTTTAATCAGTTATTAGAACTATTGTATTTATGTGAATTACTGGTGGTAAGCTAAACAAAAAAAAAAACAAAAAAAAGTGTCACATAAGCAGATGCTTTGTTTACAGGTAAACATTATTGACTGTGTCCCCTACTGTTTTACTAGGCCTCAAAGAAGGAAAAGGAAACTTTATGTAGGAAAAAGTATTCATGTATGGATCTATTTCGAACCCCCAAAATGAGGAGGCAGTCTCTAATTCTTTTTTATCTATGGTGAGTATCAACTTAAATGATCAATTCCTTTTTTTATTTTTTAATCTAATATCATATCATATTACTTTAAATTATTTTATCTTTTTTATCTGTTCTCGATCTATTTAGTTTGGGGGTTTTCTTTTAAAACAACATTCAACAAAACATACTGGATGTCAGGGATTGCACAGGAGTACTCTCTAGTAGTATGCAGTGGAATTTGTTTTCAGTTTGCTTATTGAAAACAGCTCCTGGGGTTTGGAGGCTACTAATTATACTAAAAAAATTACAAGAAGTATCTAAGAAAGTAAATAAAAACATATTTAATTATGTCCTCCTGCCTTAAGAGAGTGCTGTAATTTCCGGACTATAAGCCGCATCTTTTGTCACATAATTTCTCAGCGTGAGAAAGGTGGTGTTGAGGAAGACACAAGTCACAACCACCAATAAACACCATAGAAGAAGAAGACGTATAATGTACGGTAACGCGCTTTGTATATGAAGCGGCAGTAGTGGCCTAGTGGTTGAGGAAGTGGACTTAGGTCCACAAGGCCCCCGGTTCAGTTACTGCTGAGGTGCACTGAGCATGGTATCGTCCCCACACACTGCTCCCCGGGCAAAAGCTGCCTACTGCTCATTTTGATGATGGGTTAAATGCAGAGGCCAAATTTCATTGTAAGCTTTGGTGTGAGTCACAACGTCACAATGACAAAGAAAGGAATCTTAATCTGTCACTCAGACTTTTGTTTAAGGCAGGGGTCAGCAACCCAAAATGTTCAAAGAGCCATATAGGCCCAAAAAAAACCGAAACCATACCTGTTTCTCCATACCTGGAGCCACAAAAAAAATGAAAGCCTAATATAAAACTAATATAAAGGTAACATAGGCTCTTAGTATATTAGCTATATAACTTATTATTAAAATAACTAAGCACTATGAGCATGAGCATTAATGAATAAATGTTTATTTTCTCTGCAGCGAGAGAATGATACACAATGTCACCAAATTGCTGTACAATATTTGGTGCTTCAAGATAGAAATACAAGCAACAGATATACAGATTTTTGGTGTCATTTCTTTTTTATTTTGAGTGTTCAAGAAAAAAAAATGGGATGGCCATTCAAGGCCTTCTGTCATTTCAAACCTTAGTATAGAGATGAAATTCATACTCTTCATACCCTCTTCAAACCTCAATAATAATAAAAGTCTTCTCTTTCCCCCTTAATAACCCGCAGCCTGCAATTAAAATGGAGCCTGGAATTATTGAAATAAAACAAACTAACATGTATACATATTCATTTTTACTAAATGAGTAAAGCATAGTATTTAGTATAGCATAATATTTTTGATGAAAATATTGTGCATTTTTTAAAAAATCAAAAAAGGGGAAATAAAGGTTGATACCCTTCCAGTCCTTTTTCTAATTTTACACGTTTTGAAAAAATCTCCAGTGAGCCACTGGGGTTGTGCTAAAGAGTTGCATCGGCTCTGGGGCCGCGGTTTGCAGGCCCCTGGTTTAATGTTAAGAAAAATGCTGCTTTACATTGTTCGATATATATATGTATGTTGTATGTTGTCACTACATTGTGTTACACATTTCCTGCAACATGATGTACATTTATTTTTCTGCGTCAGGTTTGTAAATGTACTTGTCTACTACGGCCTGTCACTCAACATTTCGGACTTTGGGATGAACATCTACCTTACCCAGTTGATCTTTGGCCTTGTGGAGGTTCCTGCGCGAACCATTATTTTGTTCACTCTTAATTACTCCCGCAAAATCTCACAGATAGCCTTCATGGCTGCAGGGGGCACAGCTTGTCTGCTGAACATCTTCATTCCCACAGGTAGGGGATTCTTTGTGAATTTGCGGGTTAGGAGCAGATAGATGGAGAGTTTATGTGAACTAGATAAATCACATAGTCCTGTGATCAGGCCAAAATGCTGAAAATGCTCTTATCCCATGCAGCCAGAATAGTCTCAAAAAATTCACAAATGCACTCTCAGGAAAAATACAAACGCACTCAAAATACATTTGTGAATTCCTAAAGTTACATTTGTGGATCAGTGCTCGTGTATGTATTATTTTTAAGACTAATCTGGCTACATACTAGCCTCCCCAGGTGCCCTGGTATTAGTTTGCCCAGGTCTGCCCTTTAACATAGCCAACATTTTGTTAATTCTCTAGAAAAAACTCTGCAATAAAAACATAACAAGCTATTTATAAAACCATATTTTACTTGGTATAATGGAGTTGATATTTATAATGATTGATTTGATTTTTATAATGGAGTGGCTGGAGTTGTAGTTGAGGATGCAGAGGACAGGGAGAGATGGAAGTTGTTGACTCGCTGTGGCAACCCCTGAAAAACGGGATAAGCCGAAAGAAGAAGAAGAAGATTTTACTTGGTATAATATAACACCCCAGCAGGAATAAACACACAGCAGAGTGAAAATACGAAATATAAACATTTTAAGTGCCACAGGTGGAATAGACACTAGTGCACAAGCGAATGCCGTCTAGTTGCATTCAGTGTAAAAATAGCAAGCATTTGATATGCTTTAAATAAATTAATTTAATTAAAAAGTCAGAGTAAATGAAAAAGTCACTTATGATCAAGAAAATATGGAATGTGCCTGCTAAAAGCAAGTTCACTCTGTTTTTTAATTCCACTTTCGCTCTGTTTTCCACTGTCTTCCAATAGAATTACACTTTGTAAAGACAATCCTCGCCATGATTTATAAAACCATATTTTACTTGGTATAATATAACACCCCAGCAGGAATAAACACACAGCAGAGTGAAAATACGAAATATAAACATTTTAAGTGCCACAGGTGGAATAGACACGAGTGCACAAGCGAATGCCATCTAGTTGCATTCAGTGTAAAAATAGCAAGCATTTGATATGCTTTAAATAAATTAATTTAATTAAAAAGTCAGAGTAAATGAAAAAGTCACTTATGATCAAGAAAATATGGAATGTGCCTGCTAAAAGCAATTTCACTCTGTTTTTTAATTCCACTTTGCTCTGTTTTCCACTGTCTTCCAATAGAATTACACTTTGTAAAGACAATCCTCGCCATGATTGGAAAGTTTGGAATAACAGCTTCTTTTTCCATTATTTACATTTACTCAGCTGAGGTTTTTCCCACTATCATTAGGTAAGTTTTTTGTGTTTCTCTATGATATATCTTGTGCATCAGCTATTTCAGTGTCTTTATACAAAATTCTATTTGTTCTTACTTTGCAGACAAAATGGAATTGGAATGGCTTCCATGTGGGCTAGAATCGGAGGCGTCCTGGCACCTCTGATGTTCTTCCTAAGGCACATCAGTCCTGAGGCTCCTATGGTGGTCTGTGGAATATGTCCATTACTGGGCGCTGCCCTTATTGTGCTGCTACCTGAGACGGCCAATAGGCCATTACTTGACACTATCGAAGAAGTAGAGGAAGGATACATCAGGTCTGACCACTTATCCTGTAGTCCACCAATGATACAGCTTGAAAAGTTTTGATGATGGAAAAAATATGGGCATTTTAACATTAAGTGACCTCTTTCATATTTTATTGAAGATAATTCTTTCTGCATGAAATTAACAACAAAGGAATGGACTGGGAAGACAAGTTGAATGGAGACTGTGAATGTTGTTACAGACGGCAAATAAGTCATCTTCAGTCTTCTGCTTGTGGATTCATTGTTGAAGTGCATGACAACTTCATGTTCATTTATGGCATACAGATGTTATTTTGGGAAGAAAAAAACCTCTCAGCAACAAGGATTTTACCCTATATTTGACTTGTTGACAATCCCAATGATGACTACTTTTCTCCAGACGTTGGTAAACGCTTTTTTTAGAGTTCATGATATACTGTACATGTTCATTTAGATCAGCTCTATATAACTATGTAACTTATTACATTATGAAATTTCTTTTCCTATGTTCTTCCAAATGATATAAAAACGGTAACCTAATCTTTGCTTTATTTACTGTTTTTATTAGATAACAAAAACCAAAAGAATCACAGGTATCAGTAGCGGGCCATGCATTTCAACCATAGGCCATCAATGACGTCATAGTTGTGTGACGTCAAATTAATACGCCTCATAATAACATCAGTATGATACCAGGACTTGAGAAACATCAACATGCTGTGGTCCTGAAATCGATTGTCCAGAATACTGTGATGGAGTTTTTGGAAGTGTGCGCGCAGATCTTCTGGCGCTGCACCTCATCCTTTGCGAGACTGCATTCACCAGTCGAGGCGCATATTGCCATAGAGTTGGCGCTACGTGAGGGAGACACCGATTGCAGATTTCATTCAAGAGCTGCGGGCGCTTCGGAGACCTAGAGAAGAGCCCGCAGCGAGCCCATGCAGATTGGAAGAAAAACATTGCCCTCTTGAAGTTTTGAGGCCCCTTGAGTTAAGACTTAATTTAGGCGATTCACTATTCATTCAACACTGAATGAATAGAACCATGGGTGCCTTCTCCTTCACTTTACTTTGCACTATGTTTAGTCCAGATGCCATCACCGCTGCGCCATTATAACACTGCGCCACAACTTTCCCCAGAGAATTTTCATACTCCTTAAGAAAATTAAAAATAAAAATGGCAAGGTCATTAGCTCGTCTGCCACTGGTTACATCCACAAATTTCACAGAACGCTCCTGGACACCAACAGGCGTCAAGTATTCCCGACATCTGTGGTTTCATCAACTATCACAACGACAAAAGGGGCACTTTTGATCTCCGCTTTTATCTCTTACATCACCGCAACAATGGCATAAATTAGGTTATTTTTGGATTTTTTTTCTGATGTCCCAGCAAACACCCTGTTAGTGAACAGGTGGTACTGCACGTCTGGGTTATATTTAAGTAAGGAAAGAAAGAAGTTCCACGTAGTTACCTCTGTTTAAGGACTGGGAGCTTTCATCAACAAAAGTTCTTGTTTATGCAAAAATATGACACAATCCACAATCTGTCTGTAGCTACAAATCTCCTGGTTCAGATTTAATATGTCCCCAAGATGCCTTTGTCAGACTTCTGGGAGAGCTTATCCAATGACGGGACAGATACGTATTGCCTTTAAGGTAGGTATGCTGGATCCAATCTAGCATGTTATGAATATAAATATGATTGGACAATAATAGTCTTAATCAATAATCTTAACAATAATTTTTAAATAATAACATTTCTTAAAAAAATATATGAAAAAAAATATTTTTCTGAGTATGTTTAGGCTCGCAGAGAATGCCTTGCTAGCCCTGACGGCCCACTACTATGATAATCTATTACATACTGTCTCAAATGTCTCAAATGTTGCTTAGGCTTAATGCCCAAAAATAAAAGTCCTGAAGGTTAATAAATGTTTTTATCTATCTATCTATCTATCTATCTATCTATCTATCTATCTATCTATCTATCTATCTATCTATCTATCTATCTATCTATCTGTCTGTCTGTCTGTCTGTCTGTTTTCTAATGACAGTTTGTATAAATAAAAATAGTTTTCACAATTTAATTGCCAGTAAATAATTTCACTAGCTTGTAAAGTTATTTAATTTCTAGCATTGACAGCACTCTTCTTCTTGACCGCTTCATGCTAATTGCTTATTAACATATTAACAATTATCATATTAGCGAAAGGTTTAGTTCTACCCAAAATATGTAAGGATAGTAAGGATAAAATTTGACCTTTATTTGCCATTAAGATTCAGATTTAATATTTAGATTCTTACAAATACTAAATCAAAAACTCATAAAATGCATCTAATTGCTTAAACCATTTCTCTTCATAATGACATCATGTCGTAATTTGATTTATTTCGTATTCGTATAAATAAAGGCGACACAAACCGTTTCATGCTTTTTTTTTCTACGTTTCACTTTTGATTGGGTCATTTCCGAAGGTACCTGAAGGCACCAGCGGTTGCACACCATCACTTGCTCCAGCCGTGGCTTCAACATCAGTAGCAACAAAATTAAGAATCACCACCATCAGCTACTGGGTGCAACATACACACTGCTGCCCTTTTGTTCATTTGTAGTGCAATGGAACGCAGCTCTTCGGGATATTTACCACATCTAAACTGGTGAGAGACGTCATTATCCTGTGTTTACCCCTCGTATGTCGCTACTAAACAGTGAAATTAATATATTTATTCACTTTTATGCCTTATGAGCGTCATTGTTTTTTGTTTGTTTGTTTGTTTGTTTTTACCTGAACGCCTGTTAGCTAGTTATTATTTCACTAGGATTCTTAAATATTTAGCAGTTTGAATAAGCCTCGAAAAGAAATGAAAGATCATATGTTAAGACATATTTTTACGCAAATTAAGGTGTGTCTGTGTGTGTTGGAAATCCATTACTAATTTTTGACCACATCCACAGTTTTTGCAGAGATTTTCTATATTTGTCATGTCACATTTACTTACCGTCTCTAAGATATGTGTTTACATCATCTTACTGACCTTGTCTGGCAGACTCCATCTCCAAACAGACTCCATCTCCAAACAGAACCATAAGTGTTCCTTTTTTCATTTGGAAACAAACAACATAAAAATAAACAAAAAAACAAACAAACAATCAATTGGCTTCTGTTTCTTATTTTTAGTTTTTTCATGCTAAAGTTAAATTGTCTTATGATATAGTGCATACATTGGTTAAACAAAAAATTCGGCCAATATACAGTATACCAAAGAGAGTATAGAGAGTAAATACTGATGGGCCAACTGTAATACATTTATTTTTCATCATCTTATCATTACTGTGTTTCAGGGGCAGTCTCTACAACTGCCACCCAAATCACACTGCACCATACTGTGAGCCTTCCTACGGTTGTGGAGAGAACTGGAGGAACTGTGACACAATCTTATGGGTCAAATTTAATTACGGGCCAAACTTGACTCACAGGCCTGAGTTTGACCCTGGTGCATACTGTATTTAACTATCTTTTAATTTTAGGTATTACCAAACAAAATAAATTCTTCATTATAAATGATTTTGTAGCAATTATTATTAGATATGAAAAGGAGACTCGAATACCTATGTCATGTTTCATGATTTTAAATGAAATACATTTGCAAAATATAAAACAAAGACTTTTTTTCAGACAATAATTTTTCTCATCTTTAAATCGCCCTATATTGCTTTGTGACTTATGTGTAGATTCCTGGTTGTATTAACTGACCTCAAGCAGTTATATAAAAATATGTTAAATTGTTTAAGTACAACTTTCTTAAACTCTGAAGTCGCACCACTGGATTATTACAGCTACAGTAGTCAAGAACCGTGCGGGTAATACTCTACTGAACTATGTTGGAACAGACAGGAGTAATGCCTACTTGGCTTAAATGTAATGTTATCGTGTATGATAATGACCCTAAAATGCCATGTTATGTTTAGAGACATGTGAAGCGGATTTCACAGCACAAAGCTGGACGTATTACTGAACAGCTTAACAGCAACATGACTTATTTGGATAATGACGGAAATTAGACTGTTTAACTGAGACACAGAAGAGGAAGAATGTGATAAAAAGAGGAGAGAACTATAAATGTGTGTTTAGTGTGCTCTGACTCTCTCTGAGAGTCTGACAGAGTTGAATAAAATTCCACTTATCTGATTGGACTATTCACTTAAAGCAGCTAAGCCCAAAGGCAGCACTTTGAAATATTTTAATGAGGGCATATCAATCCTGTTTTTTTTAGTACAAAGATTGTGTCAAGGATGGTTGAGCTCAGTATCCAAAATGTCATAACCGAGGAATCAAAATAGGCTATTACAGAGTTTATATATGTGTAAAAAGTTCCATTGCGGGCTGAAAATAGAAAAGCTGTGGGAGGAGATATGTTATTAGAACATGTTGAGACATGTGATGAAAAGCTGTGACAAAGTTAGGCATCAACTACTACTATCTACTATATTTATTTATAGTGCCAAATCGTAGCAGCAGCTACCTCAGGGCACTTTACAAACAATACAACACAGAGATGCAATACACACAGAACAGACAATGTCCCCCTGTCCTTATAGACCCTCGCACCGGCTGAGGAACAACTCCCAAAAAGCCGGGAGGCAGGAAAAAAGGAAGAAACCTCAGGGTGATCGACAGCGGAAGGGATCCTCACCCAGGACGGACAGGCGGGCCGGCAAAACATAGGCAGCTAAAAAA
>JAFBJS010005011.1:7759-18315 GCA_016785265.1 Paraplagusia blochii
CTGCCTCAATACAATGTCTACACACCGGTGGGTCAACTCTAGTTCACATTTGATTGGATCTCATGGCCCAAATATAATCACAGTACGGGCCAGATTTGGCCCCCGGGCCTGAGTTTGTCACGCCTGCTTTAACACGGGACCTCAAGATCTCGAGAGTTTGTTTTTTTTTTTTTTGAGGGGGGATGGGGGGAGTGGGGGGAGGGATTTATTGCCTTATATAATAATAATTAATAGTAATAATTAGAACTGTATTAATCCTTTGGGAGTTTCCTTTGGGAAATTATCCCTCTGCATTTAACCCATCACCGTAGTACCATGCACCTCAGCAGTAATTTGCCGGTAGGGGGATTCGAACCGGGGTGTGTTTGTGAGAACCATCTGCCAACAACAAAATATCCTCATTTATGTTTAATTATGGCCAATGAATTTAGGAATAATGTCACATGACTCGGGTCCTAAAAGTTTGTGACTTTGAAAATATGCATCCCTTAAACACTGGTTGCATAACATATGTCAAACATAAGGCCTAGGGACCAAATGTGGCCCAAAAAGTCATTTTCTGTGGCCCCCTTAAAAAATAAGGTGTTACTAAATTTTTCAATCTCCTCCCAGCCATTCATCTTGATCCTCTTATCTATTACTGGGTCTCAGGGGCAGCAGTCTCCACCACTCCACCACAGTCTCCACCACTCCATACTGTGAGCCTTCCTGTGGGTGGTGAGCCCACTGGGAGATATATAGGTCAGCGCGGTGCTATGCTCAGAGCACCTCAGTGCCAACTAGAATTTGTCAGTATGATAAGTGATTTTATTTTTTATGACACAGCAATGCAATATACTTGTAACTTTAATAAATAATAACCAAGTGAAGATACATTTATTGTTACATAAGTAACATATTTATAAAGTTTTGATCGTTCTTAGTTCTTAGTCACTTTGATAAAGTAGAAGGTTTCAGACTCCGTCTTCCTTAAGTCAAATATGTTATCAATTAAACATATGATACAAGAAATTTTACATCACTGACGAACTGATGATGTAAAATGATAACGACACCTCCTCCTCCTCCTCCTCCTCCTCCTCCTCCTCCTCCTCTTCCACCATCTCCTCCTCTTCCTGCTCCTCCAGCTGAAGGCTCAGCCGGTACCAGCTGTGAGCCCTGTTTTCATGGCCATCAGCGCCCTGAGAATATGCCGTCACTGCACTTTCCCCCTCCATGTTTACCACATACCTGACTCAGGGCTGCACAACATCATAACTAGCTCTGGAACTGAAGTATGATATTTAAAACAGTTGCTTTAATCTATAATTTATTAAGGAATTAGGATGCAAAGAGGGAAAGTAGCTGACTTTAGTACTTCGCAAATGTGCCGCGGTTGAAATATCACTTCACAAATTGCAGAGGAAGGATTTTGTTTTATTTATCTTTTACACGGGAGGTTAGCGCAAGTGTTACCCAGTAGATCCTG
Source organism: Paraplagusia blochii (assembly GCA_016785265.1). Taxonomy (NCBI): domain Eukaryota; kingdom Metazoa; phylum Chordata; class Actinopteri; order Pleuronectiformes; family Cynoglossidae; genus Paraplagusia; species Paraplagusia blochii. The sequence continues at coordinate 9,228 of JAFBJS010005011.1, forward strand.
CCGACTGAGGCGATTACTGAGAAATTTACTTTTAAAACATTGGTTTGTGAATTACTGATAAATATTCATATGTGAATGATAGACATTAACAATCAAATTTAAAAATAAATAAATAACAGCTCCTTTGGTCAATTTTTTTTCCTCAACTTGATCCCTTTAATTCCTGCTGCTCCTCTACAGATTTCATGATTCCGAGGATTAGGCCGAGTCATTTTATTTTGAAAGGAGTCCTGGTAAACATGCAGCTCAGAATCAGTGCAGTGTGAAGGCTTGAGAAGACGATGTCCAAATTGCCTCCGAATTAAAAACAGATTAGAGTAAATGAGCTCTTAGGATGGTGTTTCTACACGGCTGATATTCTGTGCCATTTATTGAGTAAAATCTAATAAAAATGTAAGAAACTTATGAAGAATTATTCCTTTATAAGATAGGAGAGTAGTTAGGTTTCTTTAAAAAGTTGATGAACTTCCACTGCTACAAGTGAACTGTCCTTCATAGTCATTGTAACGTGCGAAGTAGGAAGGTAACAATGAAATCGTAGTGGAAGAAATCCAGGATTCTCCCTAAATATATAGATATTTGATAATAAACTCTTATTTTTGGAAAAGTGGGTTAGGGTTAGAGGTTAGGGTTAGCCACCACCACCATATATATCACCACTACCATCATCATCATCATCATCATTACAGTATCACTAGCACCACTATCATCATCACTATCATCAACATCATCTTCATCATTATCATGTAGTTATCATTATTATCAACATTATTATCATCTCCATGACTGACACCATCACCATCATCATTACACTATCACCACCATCTGACTTTCATCAGCACCACTATCACCATCACCACCAGCATCATCATCATCACTGCCATCACCATCATCATAACCAAAACCATCACCATCATCATCACTGTCATTATCTCCACATCATCAAAATTATGATTATCATCCCTATCACCAGTATCACACCATCATAATCATCAACATCAGCATTATTATCATCTCCATCTGACTTTCATCAGCACCACTATCACCATCACCACCATCATCATCACTGTCATCACCATCATTATCACCATTATCATAACCAAAACCATCGCCATTATCATCACTGTCATCACCATCATTATCACCATCACCATCACATCATCATCAGCATCACTGTCATCACCATCATTATCACCATCATCATAACCAAAACCATCGCCATCATCATCACTGTCATCACCATCATTATCACCATCATCATCGTCATCATCCCCATCCCCACTATCAACATCATCACCATCATGATACCATCATTATAACAATAATGATTATCATTATCACCATCATCATCCTCACCACATTATCATCATCACCTTCATCATCACCATTACCATTATCACCATCAATTTCATCGTCAACCCCTCCATCCTCCTCATCAGCATCATCACCATTATTATAATAATCAACTCCACCACCATCATTATTGTCATTACCCCTGAATTCCTCTCCACTCCACCTCCTCATTATCACCACCAACATCTTCATGACAATAATGAAGGCCATTGTCCTCGTCATCATTATCACCTCCATGTTTTATTATTTTACTCTCTTCGTTAACGGCTGCAACACAGCGGTGACAGTGGGTTAGGGGTCCGGCCTCAGCTGTAACTCTGTCTGTAGTCGGGCATTGAACCCTAACCCTGGTCTCCTCTCTTGTCCTCTGACACAGTGACACATTCAGGACAAGGACACTGATGCGTGGTCCCCTGAAGGCACTTCCTTTAGGATGTGTGTGAGTTAAAACCTTATAAACACACAGGTATGTTCTTCTGCAGTGACGCTGCGAGAAGGTCGGACAAACCCGGGGAGAAAAGGGACGTGATGGAGCCAGAGGGTTGGCTTCAATGTGAGAGTGTGTTTTTGTTTGCAATTTAAAAAAAATAAAAATAAGTAAGCAAACAAAATGAAAGCAGGACTGTGGCCAGCTTCAAACGGAAGGGTCTGTTCTTTGTTCACAGAGAAGCTTTTTATGAAAAGTCTCTATGACTCAAGAGCTCTCACAGCACTCACTGCCATCCTCCACCCCCCACCCTCCACCCTCTCCCATTCATTACAGCACCGACTGACAGCAACCACTTGATCATCAGATTGGTCAATTGGAGAAAAGTAAATAAATCCAACAGTTTTTAACTTAACAGATGCCACTTCCCAGATTAATCCCCACCTTCCCGTAAGTGGAAGTTTTAGCCATAAAGTTGACTGTTTGTTTTTTTTAAACATGGATGCAGATGGGGAGGGTTGGAGGGAGGGGGCGCCGCCGCGTTCCCCGACCGGTGCTTTTAGGGAGAGTGTGCTATAATTTTCTAAAACAGGAAGAGTGACTGCAGCCAGCTTCAAACAGCAGGACCTGCTCTTTGATCCACATCTTTTCATGAACATACTTCTCTCTCCCACTGCTTTGAGAGTTGCCAATCAGCCCCAGGCTTTTATTGGAATAATTTAAATAAAAAGACTCATTTTTAAAAGAAGCAGCGTACATGTATTTTTCCCGCTGTGCAATTACTAGCACACTCACTTGCCTGGAAAAACACCAAATTAGGAGCACCTGAGGATGAGGAACCCGACGGAACGTTGATGAGTCACAGGAGAAGAGACTTAGAGGTGATGGGAGTACAGAGGGAGATAAAAAAATCCGAAAAGTCTTAAAAGCAAATGCAGAGGAGAATACCTTGTTATTTTCTTTTCATATTTTCCAGTGTTTGGCTTCTGACAGGAAATTCACATAGCGCGGCTCTAAACATCACTTTTTTAAAACATCACTTCAGAATAAAGAAGCCGCAGCTTTTCTTCCGATGTTGAAAAGATATGTCAGAAATAGAATAAGCAAATAAAATCCAAATATGAATATTACTCATCCAGATTATTATGCAGAACCCGAATGGTTGAGGGAATGAAATGTTGATGTTGATTATGATCATGGTTCAGTTAACAACTCGAGAAAAAAATAAACATCCAACCAGGGTAGGTGTGAAAATCTTAATTGACTGGCAACAAAATGAAATAAAAAAACTATGATTATAATTTGTGTTTGATTTTTACTGCAGTCCTTCTTAAAATAATCATTCTGTCAGCTCCATGTGTCGAATCCACAGAAACCGCTTTAAAAGTTTGACGGAATTCTATTGAACAAACTTTCCCTGAATTTAACAAAACACTAAAATAATATTTATTTAAATTTGCTCTATTAGTAAAATAGAAAAATAAAGTTGTCATTAAATTCGCATAATTGTTTTGACGATAATGCAGAAAAAAAAAATATCATCATTTCTATGATTTATCTTCTTCTGTTTGTCCGTTGCCGGGTTGCAGGCCCGGCTGGCACCACCCAAATCACATTGCACCATATTGTGAGGCTTCCTGCGGGTGGTGAGCCCACAAGACGTTATGAGGGTCAGGGACGATGCAACTTAGCAGCTGGTGGATTCAAACCTGAAGCCTTGCGGACCCAAGTCTGCTTCCTTAACCACTAGGCCACCAGCACCAACAAGAGAAGTCCACTTGGTTTATATACTAATGTTACAGTTTTCCCAGAATACCCCTGGTCCAGTTCTGTTTTATCAATGATATGACATCTAGACCGCAGGCCGGCCAGTGACGTACGTAGCAACCTGTAGTTGGTCTCACAGGTATAACATTATATGAGTGTTTTTTATCTACAGTCACGGAATAAATTATTAGACCTCCCTGTGGGTTTCTTCAATTTCTGGTTCATTTTATTGCGTGGAATCACTGAAGGGCCGTTTGAGTGGAAAATTACAACAATAACAACAAAAATAGAGCTAGTTTACAGCCATTTTACATGGTTTTTTTGATAATATTGAAAAACACTACAGTTCTTACTGAATGGTTATGACATTTTACTGCCGAAAACAGTGCTTTTTGAGATTCTTTGTTTTCTTGTTCATTGTATTCTACTGGTAACCTCTAGTTGTACCAGGCCTTAAAATGAACCAGAAATTGAAGACAAGATGCTCTAATAATTCTTTTTCATGACTGTTTGTAGATTTGTGAAAGAGAAACAATTAATCTCCCCTTAAAGAGTGAGAAAATCTTAGTCTGACCAACGAGTAGCCTGACAGATTATCTGTGATGACACATAAAAAATGGTTTCAGAAGAAAAGAGCTTCAATTTTCACGTTCGGTGATTTCTCTCACTAATTACCACATGTCAAAGTCCTGTTTCAAAGCCCTGATCCACTGTTCTGTAAACGACACAGTCATCACTAATGTGTTCGCTGGCGTCCGGCCCACAGAACTGTGCATTTGTACATTTTAATAAAAAAAAAAACAACAACACGTCCTTCACCACACCATTGTGTTCGTGGATGTCAGGTCACGACGGCCCCCGGTTCATTACTTTGCACCAGATTGTAAAGTGAAATCACTAACTAGATCTACTGTAAACGAGGAACACGTTTATTCCTTTTCAGTTCCTCAGATAAAGCCAAGCATAAATACACAGTGATGAGTGCAAATTATCCACAGCTAAAGGGAAATATGTTCTTTTACGCGACCAGCGATGGCGCCGTCCTCACTCATGTGATATATGAGTGATGTTAAAGTGAGGATAATGAGAAAACTGACGTGTAATTTACTTTGTCCGACTGTGCAGGAGTCATAAAGTATCAGATTGATTATTGGGTGGCAGTTCGGAGCCGGGGACTAATAAACAGTCTTAATCATCCTGAATTGAGCTGGAGAGGCAGGCTGTAAATCTGACAGACGGGAGAAATCACAGCATGTTGTGGTTGCGTTAGAATTGCCAGTAGCTCCGTAACCAGCGCTCTGTAATTTAGAGGCAGTCGTTGCCACTGAACACATTAGCAACGACTCCATGTCGCAAGTGTGAGAAATGTGGCCTTAAATTGATATCTAATGTCTCGGCTTGGAGACATGTCAGAATCTGAAGAGAGCAGATTAAGGATCACTTTGGCTAATTATCCTTTGTGTTTCATGTCTATTCATTATGAAGTGAGACGGCTGTTGGATTTTTTGTAGAACAATTAAAATGGATGGTTGGCAGGACTATTGAGAAAAGCTAGAGAAGCCAGATTAAGATGGGTTGGACATGTTCACAGGAGGGACAGTGGTTATATTGGTAGAAGAATGATCCTAGAGATGGACCTACCAGGTTGGAGACAAAGAGGAGATTAATGGATGCTGTGAGGAAGGACATGGAAGTAGTTGGAGTAAGGGTAGGAGATACAGAGGACAGGCAGATTGTTGACTCACTGTGGAAACAGCTGAAAAAGGACAAGCCAAAAAGAATGGACGAAAGAGGAGCTCTATTAAAATGATAGATATAACCCTAATCCCAGCAGTTCTGACTATTCCAGATCTTCCTAGGTTGGGTCTCCAACGTCTCTGAGAGACGTTTTGGGAATGGCAAAAAAAAATATCCAGCTTTTTTTTAACTCAAACCCTAATCCCTAACTTTATCTCCTAAATTCTAATCCAAACCAACTAAACCAAACCCTAACATCGAACCCTGACCTGATCATGCAACGCAACTCCAACCACTAATCCTAATTTCGAGGCTAACTCTTAGTTGCGTCCCTAACTCCTTAACCCAATGGTTCTCATTTTCTCTCTTTCACCCTCTAGTGGACAGAAGGGTTTTCATCTCATCCTGACAACAATTCAACAAATTCAAAATACTATTAAGAACATGATAATATACAAAGTTTTATCAGTACAAACCACTGTAGGTGGTAGGTGCTGCCACCTAGTGACTGGAGGCCTGTTATCATCCCACACTATCAACACTACACTCATGTCCGTGGTGATATATTCCTTTGGAAGATCCTCCCTGTTACCTCACTGTGCCGCCATGGGGGGTCCGCCCCACAATCTGATTAACCTAACCCCTAACACCAGCTTCTTTCTAATCTTAAACTTTTTCTTATTCTAGGATGGATGATCTTATTCCGAAAACTTCTTTGGAAATAACAAATCCAGTTTAGTTTTCGGTTTTATCCATCAGGGCCACGTGTATGTCGTATAAAAAGATATTTTCGTGTCAGTATATATTCTGCCGGGGACATTTGAGTGACAAAACCATATGGAAATTCAAAAGTTGATGTTTTGGACCCATCAGGTCAGCGTCATCCTGCAGCCGCTGTCAGCAGACTGTCCATCATCTGCTGACGGCGGCGACCGAGGTGGATTTCAACGCGTAATTTCTGTCTCTCAGTCTCTCAGTCTGCTAAGTGAAGCCTCCGGGGTCATGATTGCAGAGCTAATGGCTCTGCTTCCATCCTGCAGCAACATCTAAGTAGAAATGAAGGAATCCCTCAGTGTGTGTGTGTGTCTGTGTGTGTCTGAGGCTGTCCACTCCTCACAGAGACAGTAGCTGGGTGTTCCGTTCGAGCCCGATACGACTAAATCCACAACGGCATTACATTTTTTGACGTGACATCTGAATCCTATTTAACGTCGGTCAAGGAGTGTGAACTGGGTCTGAATAAAAATACTATAAAAATCTGGTAGGCTCACAGTGTGGTGCAGTGTGATTTGGGTGGCAGTGGTGCTGCCCCTGTGACTCGGCAACGGATAAGTTGATGAAGATGAATGATTGACAGAAGTTGTTTGTGTTTTCTCTTCTGCCAAATTATAGAATGAAGTTTTTTTTTTTTCATATGGAAAAAAATGTTAATTTTAAGTAAATATCGACTCTGAGAATAAATTCAAATTAAAACTCACCTCAGTATTATTTGTCTTTATCTGAAGCCTTTCCAGTTCCTTTTTAATGTTATTTATTTTTATTTTACTACAATATAGTGTATACACCACTAATACTCCAAATCCTGCCAGGATACAGTGTGTTTATACTGCTGGGCCAACTCTAGTATCACGTCTTATTTGATTTTTGCGGACCCAATATAATTACCTTTTGGGCAAGATTTGGCCCCCAGGCCTGAGTTTGACCAGGGTGTTGTACATCAAACTCTTAACAGAATAAATGTAACAGATGATAGGGATGATGGGTGGAAAAAACTGTTGCAGAACAATGAGCAGCAGCTCGTCAAGAAGTGATGGCTTGGTGATGATAAATGAAATTAATTAAAGACACCCGGCTGTTGTTTTTGTGTGACAAAATAAAGAGAGGGCCTTCAATTAGCGCCATCTATCTTGCCGGCCTGTAACTACCACTGGACAGTGGTTAGATTCAGACTTAGATGTAATAAAATGAATATTTTAATAAACAAACGGAAGAATCCTGATCTACTTTAGTTTTTTACAAATGCTGAGCTTGACTTGTACGTCTACTTGTTAATTACTATCCACACTGTATGGTTCTCAAAGCCTGCTCCTTGTGCTGAAGCATGCCGCTCAGAGAGGTGTCAATCTGCCCAGTGTTGACCACCTGCTGGAAAGTTCATGAGGGACAGTAGGGAGTTATGGTGCAGTGTGATTTGGGTGGCAGTCGTGGAAATTTCAATCCAGTAAAGTAATAGTCTAGAGTTCTCAAACTCAAATAAGTTGAGGAGCCACTTCTGTCACTGCCATTTCACCAAAGGCTCTAGGGCTGTGAACATTCAAATCACAATACGATCCGATTCATATCTCGATTCACAGGCTACAATCCGATTCAGGTACGATTCATAAAAAATATTAAATGATCCATCCAGTTCGATCCGAATCAGTTCAGTTCCTTTGAATCTTGAATAAAAATTTGCAACTCTAGAGCAAATCCAGAAAATATTGAAACTCACCATATATTCACTAGTGCACATAACGCTATACTGTAGTACAGAGAATCGGTCTGTGGTGAAAATACTTTTTCTGGGAGGGTGAGGTGTTTAGATCATTAAACTTAATGTATGTTGAACCTGCATCATCAGTGCAGTTATTATTATCAACACTGCTCTCTGGATGATGGACAGTTCGATGAAGGACAGTCTCCGGACAGTGTTCACCACTGAGTCCATCCAACCTTTAGGATTCTCCTCTTGCAGTGAAACTACTCTACAAATCATGTTTGCTGCTCCAGAAATACACTTTCATATCAAGGTGAGGGCCACGAAATGTCCTTTCATGGGCTGCAAATGGCCAGCGGGCCGCAAGTTTGAAACCCTTGCCATGGCAGATCACAGATCCCAGTTTTAAGGATGCCAAAATTTTTCATTAGCTGAAAAAATTCGTTCTACTACATAAAAATATACATGGATTTTATTTTGCCAAGGAATGAAAGATGGAATATTGTCCACGGTCTCCACAGACGTTCGTTCCTTTATGAATAGATACTGCTGTGGGACACAGGTGTCTGATTTCACTGATCAAACACACACACACACACACACACACACACACTCAGTAGTCAGCTACAGTGGGATCACACAGTGAGAGAGTGAAACGACTGACAGGTTTTTCTTTCTCTCACTGACCCACGTTGCAAATAATTTCACACCTTGCTCACGATGCTCCACGGGGGAACTTGTCAAAATCTCATCTGGCCCGACTCGCACTCATCAGAACAAGCCTGACATCAAACCCGTCTGGGAGACGGGAGACTCCGTGCAGGGGAGGAGGCTGCAGTCGGGTGTGAAGTGTGTGGTGACGACAGTTCGATGCCGATGACGGAGGCAACAATTCAGAAATGAAAATGTTGTTTCATGTCTGTCTTGGGTTGACTTATTGTTAAATACATGTGACAGTTTAGAGGTTTATTATTCAAAACACTGATTATTGTCCTGGCCTTACAACAATAATGTCACCTGTTTGATCCCCAGTGACATAAATGATTCAGTCTCGTCATTAGTGCTGATTATCTCCATTTTAAAAATATTTCGGACACTTTTTGTCCCTTATTTAGAGGTTGCCACAGCCAATCAACATTTTCCTTCTCCCCCTGTCCTCTGTATCTTCCACTCCGACTCCAACTACCTCCATGTCCTCCCTCACTGCATCCATCAATCTCCTCTTTTTCTCCTATCTTGTAGCTCCATCTGTAGGATCATTCTTCTACCACTGTCTCTCCTCTGAACATGTCCAAACCATCTCAATCTGTCTTCTCTAGCTTTTTCTC
>JAFBJS010005011.1:18321-34490 GCA_016785265.1 Paraplagusia blochii
TGTCCCTCTAATCACCTCATTCCTCATCCTGTCCATCCTTGTCTCTCCTAAAGAGAATCTCAGCATCTTTAACTCCTCCACCTCCAGCTCTGTCTCCTGTCTTCTTCCTATTCATAGTGTCTCTAATCCATCCATCATGGCTGGTCTCCCAACCGTCCTGTTTCCCTTCACCTTAGCTGACTCTCTTCTATCACAGATCACCGCTGACTCTTTTCTCCAGTTGTTCCATCCTGTCCTCTGTTCTTCACCTCTGTCCCACAGTCTCCACTGCTCTGAACAGTTGATTTGCAGTCTAATATATAATAATAGGTGTTTATTCTATTGTGGACTTGATGAGGTGTTTTCCGGTCAACCATGTCTCGACCAAACCAGCCTGTGAGATAATAAAATCAAAGGTAAACTAATATTCAAATAGCCGATATTCTGGAGATTCATAAAAAGACAGTTTTATTACATTAACCCCCCTTTGTTTTACATGTGGTTAATTTTCCCAGACGAATCCAGAATCTAATTTTCTTGCAGTTCTGGTTGAGTTGTCACGGGTGAACTCCGGTTTAATTGAAAATCCTTCCTAACATCCTGTACAAACAGAGCCTGGTCCATTTCAATCAGTTGACAAAGTAATAATAATAATAAAAAAAAAAAACACACATGAAAGAGACAATGATGATGTTGTCGTGTCTCGGGGATGTTGTTGTCGAGGCCGGAGCCCAGTCTAATGAACCAAGGTAACAGGTTTTCACACTGACATGTGATTAAATCACATTAACACCTTGATAACATGTCACCTCAGACAGACTGTATTAACTGACAATAAAAGTGAATTCTATCTTTATTAAAAATATTTATTCATTCATTCATCTTCATCCTCTTCTATTTCCCGGTCGTAGAAGCAACAGTCTCCACCACTGCCACCCAAATCACACTGCACCATTCTGTGAGCCCACTGGGAAATAAAGGAAAAAGGAAAACAAACTGCTTGTCATCAGGTCTGGTTTCATCACCACTACGCCATCACTGACCAAAGAGATATAATAGAGGATATTCAAACAGTGGTCCATGGGCCCTAGGCAGCCCAGGCACATTCTCAAAGCGGCCCAAACTAAATATAGGGAATTGCTATATAAAACATATAGAGCAATCAGAGATTTGTACGGTAGAAGATTATGAATGAAACATCCGTAAAAACTTGCGATGTGGTGACCTAGTGGTTGAGGAAGCAGACTTGTGTCCAAAAGGCTTCAGGTTTGAATCCACGAGCTGCCAGGCTGCCACTGAGCTCTGACCCACATAACTTCTTGTGGACTAACCAACCACAGAAAAGCCCACAGTATGGAGCATTATGATTTGGGTGGAGCCAGCTGGCCCTGCGACCGGGCAACAGACAAGCAGATGAAGACGAAAGCATGAATGAATGTTAAAAATTCATTTTTCATTTTTTGGGAATAATATGGGACTAAAAAGGAAATTCTATTTCTTTTTCAAAAATTTTCAAACTTTTTCAACTCAAACCCTGAACTTTTCATTGTTGTCAGGAATGTCTATTGTTTTTAATCATTTGCACCACTTGGCTGAAAACTAAAATCCATTATGTCCATCAGCCAAATGCAGTAATTCAATATACTGCCAGTACAACAGCACATAGTGAGACTGATAAACCTAAAGGGAGAAAATCCACCCGATAACTGTTTTAACTCTGATGAAAATATATATATTTTTTCTGTCATCAGGCAGACTTCCAGACTGCAACACTTAATGCAACTGCTCTATCAAAGTCACTGTGATTCTGCCTCATTGTGTTGCAGCAAATTAAATGTCAGAGCCTGGACTGTAGCTCTAAGAGGTGAATGTCTGTCCACCCTTAGAATAAACCTACTTATTAAGGACATAAATAAGGTTTGTCCAGGATGGTCGTCAGAGTGACTTCAGTAAAGACCTCTGAGGTTAGAGGTTAGGGTTAGTCAACCATCAACTACCATCTCTGACAAGGCAAGAGATATCAATGCATTAGTCAACACAAAAACAAAAACAAAAAAAAAACACAACCATAGTTCCAGTACTATTGGATACGTGTTTTGCAATAAAAAAATAAAACAGAAAATATCATGAAATGAGTAGAAACACCATCCATTCATGAGAAAACTGTTCTCAGAGACGGAATCTAAAAACCGAGGGTTTCCACAATGACAAATTTTACTGGAACAAAAAATGTCGCCTTGAAAACAGCTGCACCTACTCCACACACACAGACACACACATCTCCCCGTTGCTTGTTTTTGCTCTCATCATTTCCATGGAAACTCTGAGTTGAGGGACACATCACATGTCTCCCAGTGAAGGGTCAGTGGGTGGTCAGCAGAGTGAAAGCAGGGGTCCAGCTGCAGCGGAGAGAGATCACCGGTCTCACCTGAGAGACAACAACGCTTCACACTGTGTCACTGTACAGATATGAACCACGACGTGTTTACGGCTGGGATTTTGTTGAAGAAAAAGACGTTGATTTTTGTTGCTTTTATGCAACAAAGAAATGAAAGAGAACGTTATTAAATGTTCTGTGGCGACATTGGGTACAAGAAAACATCTATTCTCTGGGATTTTCCTCTCCAACCTCAGTTCATTGCAGATTATTCGGTTTATTCCAATCTTGCTACAGGCCTGCTGTAGCTTTACATATATTTGTACAAAAATATATACATAAATATGTATATTTTTTGGTATATCGCTGGATTTTATAGCTATAGTAAACTGAAATCCATCGCTGGTAGATTTCTTTAGAGCAACTTTTCTCTTCATCATCCAGACCAGCTCTTCATCAGAACATCTCTGTGTGTCTCCCCCTTGTCTGTCCATTCATACAAATTGCTCAGTTTTCTTCTTCTCCTTTTGGCTTGTCCTTTTGCCACAGGGTTGCCCCAGTGAGTCAACAATATCCCTATGTATCCTCAACTCCAACTACCTCCATGTCCTCCCTCACTGCATCCATCAATCTCCTTTTCATCTCCTACCTGGTAGCTCCATCTCTAGGATCATTCTTCTACTAATATGTCCACTGACAACAAATTGTCCCCACAAGTAGAGCTATACCAGGGAAACACTATCACATACACTCTTTCTCCTTTGGTTGTTGTCACAGAGTTTTCCATCTCAACCTGTTCTCTATATCTTCTACTCTGACTCCAACTACCTCCATCCATCAATCTCCCCTTTGTCTCCTACCTGGTAGCTCCATCTCATTCTTCTACCAATGTATCCACTGTCCCTCCTCTGAACATGTCCAAACCATCTCAATCTGTCGTGTCCAGCTTTTTCAAATTGCTCATTACCATTACATTGCATGTTACTATAACAAGGAAGCGGACTGCAAGGTCAACGGTTGGAATCCCACTACCGGCAAGTTACCGCTGAGTTGTCAGACAACTCGCTACGTCCGTCTTCTTACCCCCGTCATCCCATAGAAGAGACCTTGGAGCTGCCTGGCACAGGCGGCAGAAGCAGGGAAGCTCCGTGTGCAGCAGCAACAGCACAACGTCAAGAAATAAAAGTCGATAGCGATGTTGCCTCCGCGCTCCGCAACAATGTTTTCACATCTCCACCTCTGCCTCGTATCTTTCAGATCCACAGTCATTAATATTAAGTCTAAGTCTGTGTCTGAGTGAAATTGTGATTCATGTCTGCAGGTGTAGACATCATAACCTTCTAGAACTTAGAGCGTGTAGGACCTGGAGAAAAGCTTGGACCTCATTTATCACCTCTGATGATAGCCCCGCCCTTTTCCTATGGTACAGGGTTTTTTTTGTACATGTGTGTCTGCGCGGCGGTGACCTTAATGGATCATTCCCCGTCGGAAACCTGTAGGCATCACTTAGACCCACCATCCACCTCCAGAACACACACATTTGGTGTGTGTTCTGACGGTGCAGCATAATAAACGACTGCAGCCTTTTTTCCGTTCTGGGAGAAACTGATGAGCGCCGTCAGCCTGTTTGTCCGGAAACTTCCTGCCACTGTCCGTTAAAGGTGTGTGCGGCGGACAAACCGACCTCATTACAAGAAAAGTCGCTGCTGCCAACTCTCGCCTACGTCAGCACATGAGCTACAGCAAAGGAACAGGCTTCCTTCAATCAAAAAAAAAAGGGAAAAAAATCTGAACTCCATCGTTCCAGGTGCAGCATACAGCTGACCATGAAACAAAGAAACCATTTCCTGTCTCTCAGAGACATGGAGCCCCCCCCCCGTCTCCGTGATGTACGGCCACCATCTATCAGACAGTACTTAGAGCGTAGCGCAGCACGGAGCAATAGAACTGCAACACTGATTGTGAACAAACTCTTCAATCACGGCCCTGAGGGGGGAGAGATGTTTTATGTCCCTGCCCTCCTCTGAGGTCAAAGTGAAGAACGAGGCTTTTCTCTGCTAAAAACTGCAAGATTCTGTCCCCCATAATGACACTTCCATCCTTGGTGTAAGTGGACAGAAGGACGTGCAGCTCAGCCGTAAATTTATTATGATAATGCCGGGGTCAGTTTCTCCATTATCATCAGTCACGACTCTGATGATGATTAGATCCCAGGGTGTCGCTGGTGGAGACCGTCGGACTGGAGAAGGGAAGACGAGCGGTGTCCACACACCGGGACACTTTATACCCCATGCATGTGCAGTATATATGAAAGTTCCCTCTTCGTATTCACTGACAGCCCTGATGTCACGGTGCAGTGTCCTCCTGTTACCACAGCAGCGTGATTCATGGAGGATTAACCCAACGAGAGCGCAGAGATAGGAGAGTCACGGTCAATATTGATCCGTCTATTTGGAAATTAAAATTGACAGTGTTTGTTGTCAGGGGTCGTTATCACATCCTTGCGCTGCGGTCTGTTTACGACACACGCTGCAGAATTTCTCCAGGCTGGGAAATAAACCCAGTCAAACCTGTGGCTCCAACAGGAAAAACGACAGATTATTTTGTATTTTTATCCAATTTTTTGAGAATATTTGATGACCACAGAACTTGGGTCAGGAGCAGAAAGATGGAGCGTTGATGTGAACTAATGAAACACATGTAAAGGTCATGCACAAAGGCTAAAATGCTTCCGGTCGTCTTTGTGATGTATGCAAGGAAAACATGAGACTCACAGGGTAAACACAGTGTAATGACACACGAACCAGTTATATCATTTAAACATATCTGTCAGGTCAGAATACAAAGCGAAAAAGGACCACATCTGGCCCCCGGGCCATAGTTTGCCTCCACATGCGATACAAAGGAAAGAAAACAAGCAAAACAACTTCATAACTTGTTTTTGTCAGGATTCTAAATTGTATTAATCAGGTCTTTGAACTATTTTTTTTTTCAATTGTTTTGTTCTGAACAAAAACAATATTCCAAAGTGTTTGGTTTTTGGTTCCACCATAAAATTGCTGTTCCTAAAAAGGTTGACATTGCCAGTCACAGAATTGCGCCCCCTACAGTGTGTTGTATAACATTGATGAAACTTAATTGCCACAGGGAAGAAATGCAAGGTGGAGACCTGAGAACATTGAATATCCACTATGTATGTACAGTACATACGCGTAAATATATACTGTATATACAATCGTACCCATCCGCATGCATACTTATATACATACATACATCTAAACTTACATGCACATTGTTCAGCACATACTGTATATAGTTACATATATGTATACATACAATATCATTATATATATATATATATATATATATATATACACACACACACACACACACACAGTATATGATTGCAGAACACGAGCAATTAGCCAATAGTCAACTGACTACTGCTTGAAGTAAACAAAGCTACTAGCAATCACTAATTTACTTTTAAGATATTTCAAGATATTTTGCAAGATCTGATCACAAAAATGTTTATTTTAATTATATTGTTAAAGTCTTTTAACAATATAATTGTTAAAATTGCTTTTTCCATCTCTACTTCCAAACTAACCACCAACTTCTTCATTGTTACCTTGTTACCGTTGAGCTTCGTTGAAGACATGGTTGGACCCAAACGCAGTCCCGCGAGGCTTTTCTTTGGTGTTCAAGGATTTAACAACACAAAACAACAAAACAACAAAACCTAAAACATAAACTAAATTAAATTCTTCAACATGCACTAAACCAGATACATGTACTCTTCAAAATAAAAGTCACATAAATGGTTTGGTTACTTCAGCCCAAGTCAAAGCTGACAGCATAACATGACGACTCCAAACAATGATCCCATATATAGTAAGGACACCAGGTGACACGGGTGAGACTAATGATGAAGACACAGGTGAGTGTGATCACACTGATTACCCAACAGCAGGGACAGAGACAGACAGACCTCACATACCTACAGTAAATTAACCTTTTGTCTCTATGTCCACCAACATTCTGGACTCAATCTCCAGTTACACCAGTAAGGATTGTTGTTAGTTACCGAGTCACCGCAGTGATTGACGGCAGGTGTGTTACAGCAGAAGTCCCAGGGGTCCTTGTCCAGATGAACAGAGCGTTAACATGAGCCAAACAGTCCATACCCTGAGTCTGATTATTTCACATTATAACCTGTGTCATAATGGCATGTCTGCTCCCTCTGTCTGTATTCTCCATGGAAACAAGGGATTATTATCAGGGAAGAAAAAAAAAAATCCAGGAGGAGACGTAGTATCACAGTTACAGGCGGACAGTAAACACCAGGCCAACTAATATCAGCCAGTAATTGGAATCAAATCCTCCCAGTGCTTTGTGTCTAATCCAACCTCCCATCAGTGAAACTGATTCATTCTGGCGTTGACACAGTCAACTATGCTTTACAAATATTTATGCTGAACATGGGATGGAACGACAGGAACGGAGGACACGTCTGGAATATGGATACAGCCCTGTCCGGAGGGCGTGGTTAAACTAAGACGGTGTATGTCCATCTGAGGAAAATGTCATAAACAGAGAAAATAAATGGAAATGTCAGCGGCGGCTCCACGGTCAGTTCACCTGGTCAGTTCACCTGGGAGCTGATGTTTCAGGGATGGGTTCACCTGGTCAGTTCACCTGGGAGCTGATGTTTCAGGGATGGGTGGTCCCGACCCACCGGACTCTAGAATGTTGCATAAGGAAGTCATGAAAATGACTGTGTTGTTGCTCTTTGATAAATGCACTTGTTTTGCTCAGTTCATCAAATCAAACACATTCAGGTTTTTTGTCTTCTCTCCAGTCACTGCCGCTGCAATCATTTACTCCTGGACGTCAGACTTCGTGGTTTTATTGTATATTTGCTCCGTGTGTGTGTGTTTGTGTGTGTGTGTGTGTGAGAAATGAAAGCCTGACACACGGTTGGGTTTCTATCCCTGCGAGCTCTGCTGATGGACAGTTTCACTTCACGGTGATGGATGGACAAAACCAAGACAAACTCAATTCCACGTCCTCACATTTCACACCAGGTGTCAACGCTCATCAGGTTACGACAGGTGGCGCTGCGTGTTGGTAAAATGACAGGGTAATTCATTCAAGACTTGTAACCATCCATAGATCACATCCGTGTCCACACTGGTCCAGAACGGGGAAACTTTTTGCCATGCGGGGAAGGTTAGTAGAAGGCAGATGGAGTGTTGGTGTCAACAAAAGAGACGCAAAAAAATGCTTTTTTGTAAAAATGTTGGCAGCTGTGGCCTAGTGGTTCAGGAAGCGGACTTGGGTCTAAAGGCTTAAGGTTCGAATCCACCAGCTGCCAGGTGGACACTGAGGTGCTTTGAGCATAACACCACCCTGACCCATATAACTTCAAAGGTTGACAGTGGCGTGCTGTGTGATTTGGGTGGCAGTCGTGGAGACGACTGTGGAGAAGCCTCCTCTATGCCATCTATGGGGGAACATGGGTATTGTAGGTTAAAAGCAGAAGTATAATCCAAATAACGGAAACCAATAATATAATTTGAACAAGTCTGGCCAGCATTGCAGAACTGAATGGACTGCATCTGGCCCCTGGGCCTTAGTTTTCCCATGTCTGTATTAGTCTGCAGATGTGGACTGTGTGTGAGAGACAAAGGAAGATTTAGAGAGAGACAGAGACAGAGACACAGAAGGAGATTTAGAGATTTTTTGATTTTTGTGAAAGATTCAGTCAAAGTCAAAATGAAACATTATCACTTTGACCCACGATCATCATTATTTAACCCTTTGAAAAACAGAAAATCTTTTTTTTTTCAATTTATTTTTTTTATTTTTACTCTCAATTTACAAGGTTGACTCTCAAACCAAATGGTCTTTTCCCTGTTTCTGAACTGCAGGAACAGCCATATTGTGATTAAGGCTTTTTTTTCCTAATGGAGGAGAAATCGAGGTCACGTTCTCCGTTTGTCTAAACTGTAGAAATTCCATCAAAATTGTAACTAACGCTTATCACATAGGACATGGGACATGGGTTCACTTCAGTAGGCATTTAGTCAGTGTGTGTGTGTTTGGACTGAAACAGCACTGTTTGCCATTTCCTCCTTAATGTGCTTATTAATAGTCTGACAAATCCCTAATCCCACCAACAAAACCGACTGTGCCGCTCCGTCAGTGCCGCGCCACAGTTCTGTCACTCAGGATTTGTGCTTTTATGACAGTTTAGTCTCAAAACCTACTACATACTACCACATACAGTACGCAGTACTCTGGAAAAAACAAAGTACATGAGATGGAGATATGGTACTTTCAGATGTGAATTCCGGGGAGAAACCAAAGGATTGTAAATGAAGGAGAGAAAACGGAAAATCTAATCTGAAGACGGGGATTTAGATTTCGAACACGATCTTCTGGTCGCGCACGGAAGACGGCGAGAAAATACGATTTCCGCTGATGTAGAGGATCATCAGCCTCGGTTTGAAGAATTGGTAACTACGTCAGCACAGATATCTCCGGGCATATGTGGTTTAATAACAGACAATTTTTGGGTCTTTAAGGTTTGGCAGAAAAATACAACCAAATAAACTGATACAACAGGCATTTAAAACGTATAATATCAAATTATTATCATGAATTGTTAGATATCAATTTTACTTAGAATTTCCTTGTGACTTTACGCTTTTCTTTTAATAGGAAACCCCACGTCTCCGAGGAGTGTAGCAGTTTTGGAGGCTTTATTGCAGACCTGGGCAAACTAAGGCCCGGGGGCCGGATGCGGCCCATTTGGTGTTAGAATTCGGCCCGCTAGACTTGTCCAAATTATTATTGTTATCCTTCTACCTTTTCCCTACAAAGCCAGCATTTCCCCGATAGTCCAAAAAGGCTTAAAGCATTTTGCCTTTAATCAATACTTTACTGATCATTTATCATGATACTAATACTAACTAACCAATACTAACTATCGCTGTGGCCGCAGGATTTTGTTCTGACCAACCAGCAGCACCTGAGTTGGCTCTTTTTTATCAGCCGAGGAGCTTAAGAAGTGCCTTAAATAGAGTATAAATCAATAAAAGTCAATAAATAATAATCAATGACAGGAAACATGTGGCCCAGCGGTTAAGGAAGCAGACTTGGGTCCACAAGGGTCTGGGTTCGATCTACCTGCTTTCAGGTTGCCACTGAGCAAAGCAACATCCTACCCACCCAATCCATTGGGCTCACCACCTACAGGTAGACTGACAGAATAGAGCATTGTGATTTGGGTGGCAGTCGTGGAGACTGCTGCCTCTAAGATCTGGTAATGGATAAGAGTGACACCTAGTGCAACAGACAGGTCACTGATGGAGATTTCCTGAGAAGTTTTTCAAGAACATTAAAGTGTTAACCTTTGTCCTCCAACAGAGTGAACTCAAAGTCAGGCTCTGGAGAAAAGTGTCAGGTTGGTGTGAACGTCAGCAGAAGATGGCATCATTCTGTTGTCATGGCAACAAACAATTTGCATGATAAGTTGTATTTGACGACACATTTGTGTTGGTAGTAGGGACCGATGTACAAACTGACACTGATGGTGAAATTATTCATGAACAGGTACAAACAGTTTCCATAACTGTGTTTATCGTCACTCAGGTCCATTCAGGTGTTTTTCTGTGTTTTTCCGCCCGGGAGACGGGCAGGAAGGTAAGAGGGGGTAGTTATGTTGTTGACACTTTCCTTCCTGCAATAACAGCCTAGAAGGAAAACAAGGTTTTCAGCCACAGTTTGTAGCCAAAGTAGGAAAAACATGGATAGAAATCGTGTCAGAACTTCATCAACTCTTCTGTTAATTGTAGAATATTGACTTAATGTTCTGTGTCCTGTGTTTGGCCCCTAGGAGGCGCTGGCTTAATTCTGAACTCACAAATTATAACAACTATGAACCCATAAATGACAGGAGAAATGTAATCTCATGTCTGACATCATCAACACAGTGAAAAAGCGGATCGCAACGCGTCCCTGAGCACAAAGGTCAGGGGTTCGATTCTTAATCTGAGTTCAGATGTTCTGTCTGTGCATTTAAGGGAAGGCTGTGGTTTCTTAATTGCTGATGTGTAAACACTGAGCAAAAAAAAAAAAACGTATTTATTTATTACAGTGGATCCCCTAGTTATGAGCTCCTTGGAAATACAAGTTTTCCAAGTTACAAGTAAGAACTTGCAAGAAAAGAAAAAATCACGTTTCTGTACAGGTGCTACATCAAGGTCCTCACTCACTGTGACTCTCTTGGTCTTTTGACCTTTTTATCTTTGTCTTAATTATTATTATTTTATATTATCAATATGTTATATGTTTTTATATCAACACATTATATGAGTTTATACTGATGTTTTTAATGTGAATTTCAATGTAAATGAAATGTAAATTTCAGTTTAATTAAATAATAGTATTTTTCACCCTGGTGGTTGAAAGGTTAAGGAAGCAGACTTGGACCTGCAAGGCTGCAGGTTGGAATCCACCAGCTGCCTGGTTGCCACTGAGCATAGCATTTAGCCTACACTATGGTGCAGTGTAATTTGGGTGGCAATCGTGGAGAGACACAGTAAAGAATGATGGATGAATGAATAGAATATTTCTGCACGACTGCAGTAATAGTGAAAAAGCATTTGAGATACAAGAGAATGGACTTAAGACTGCTCTGTGGAACCGATTCAACTTGTATCTAGGAACTCCACTGTATCACAGACTGATGGACAGACACACAAACTCCACAGGTGACTCTTCAGGAGTGGGAGTGGACAATTGTTCTCTTCATCCTCTGTGGTTCCGTTTGTCTTTATTCACCTTCACTTAAAGAGAATAAACGATAAGAGAGTCTTTAGTTCAACATCCCATTAATAAAAAAGGGCCGCTGCTCTCTGTTTAGATACTGCTCTTATCTGCCTACCATTATGACCCACTCTTATCAACCACTCCATCCAGACAGAGATTCCAGGGGATTAGGACCAGATTTACTTTTGGATTATTGCTCTTCCGGAATCCAGCCTCTTTACAGTATCATGTCGGGGGTCGATACGATAACGACGGCTGCCCGAAACATCTATTTGAAGAAAAGGAAATTCAATTCATTTGCCTGGGAGCAAACATGGCCCTGTTTAATTTCCCAAGTGTCAAAACAAACCCTCACATCAGAGACCCCGATGGTCAAATCGTCCACGGTCGACATCACAGACCGAGAGCTTTGACGTGGGCTCGTACGCTGACGCAATACAAATGAAAACATACAAGAAAGATGAACTTTTTCCTTTCCCTCGATCGATATCCTCAAGAGTGAGTGGAGCACTGACCTGAAGAGGCATGAGCTGGCTGCACCATCAGGCGGGAAACAACCAACAGGAGGTAGAGAGGTTTATTTACCAGGCTTGAAATGATTGTTCTGCTTTAATAACATTTCTACACTTTCCTTTTCTTGATGGAGTCGGGCTGACAGAGAAGATACTCCACTGTTTTCTCAAGATTTCCAAGGGTTGTACTTAATGTGACAAACATATTTGACATGAGTGTTTGAGGACTAGGTCCAGTGTTTGCTACCAAATCATATTTATCATTCAAAATCATATTTAATCAGACCCCAATGATTTATTATGTTGAAATCATTTCTAAAAATGTTCCAAAACTGTAGTTTTCATGCTTGAATAAATGCTAAATTTATAGAAATTAAATATATATATATATATATATATATGTATACACACACACTGTAATTTCCGGACTATAAGCCGCATCTTGTGCAGAATTTCAATCCTGCAGCTTATGCAGAGATGCGGCTAATGTATGCATTTTTTCGAACTGCTCGAGCAGGAAAGGTAAGAGTGAGACAGGTGGTGTCGAGGAAGACTCAAGTCACAACCGCCAATAAACACCATAGAAGAAGATGAAGTTTAAGGTACGGTAACGCGCTTTGTACATGAATAAAATTAGCATAAACTGATCCTGTGCAAAAAAAATGCAAAAAGAACGTGTCACATGCGGCTTATAGTCAGGTGCAGCTTATGTATGTACAAAATGTTTTTTTCCTTTAAAATGTATTGGGTGTGGTTTATAGTCCAGAAATTACGGTATATATATATATATATATATATATATATATGTGTCTGTACAGTGGTGCCTCAGCCTTCGAGGTTAATCGGTTCCAGGTTGTTGGTCGAGGCCGTATTTGGTCGAGGTCTGAATTAATTTTTCTATAAAGTCCAAGCTGGTCGTTCGTGTTGAATTCTGAACGAGAAAGAACGCACGCGGTTTGGCTTGACTCGCCGAGCGCGGCGGCCCGAATGCGCATTCAGCTTGACTCGGAATGACGCGGGCTGTTTGAAAGCAGAAATGTGGTCGAAAGTGAAGGCAATTTTTTTTCAAAAAATTTTTCTCGAGTTGGTCGAGGGCTGAGGCGTTCCAAAGCTGAGACACCACTGTACATATATTTTTACATTTTTATATTATTGTCCACACTGGGCCGTTGTGGCCTGGTGGTTAAGGAACAGGACTTTAGTCCAGAAGGCTCCAGGTTAAATTCAACCATCTGCCAGGTTACCACTGAGGTGCTCTGAGCAGGACACTGTCCCCACCTACTGCTCCCCAGGCGCTCAAAGATGTCCACTGTTGACTTTGGTGACAACGGGTTAAATGCAGAGGTCTATTCGTTGTGTGCAGTGGAGTTGATCATAATGATGTATCATGTCTCAGGATTTCATGACCTGAGACAGATTCTATAGTCACATATGTAAAGACGGTGGTGTGAACATCACAGTTAGGAACAGTTGTAGTACCATACAATGTCCTGTGCGTGGTCTCCTGACAGCAGTACTGATTGCAAGAGTCCCACAGCAACAGGAAGGACAAACCAGAGACATCAGTCCCACTGACCCTTTGGACGAATGTGTGTGAGAGTGATTGGAGGAGCGGCTGAATGCTGTGATGTTGTCCTGCAGGAGGTGGGACAGATTGTCCCACAGAGATAACAGCTTGATTAACATTCTGGTCTCTCCTGCCACCTCCACAGGGTGGAGGACAGAAGGAAGGGTTGGCCTTTATTTAAAAACTATCTCTCAGAGTTTGTTTTTGGAACAAAGACTGAAATATGACGATTGATGCACAATAGTTTACAAAGCTGGGGTGGAGGAAGTGAGAAGGTGGAACTGTTTGATAAGGTGAGGGTTGGTTTTAGAAGGTAGTCAACTCATGTTGACGTCCCTCAGGGGAAGTTTACATTCAGGAAGTTTACGTTATATTCTTGGCAACTTTCAGATCATTACAGTTCCAACAATTTTAATACATTTTCCAAAAGTTGTAAAAAAAAAACTTTTACAGTAAAATGTATATACATATGGATATATTTATATATGTATGTATGGTATGTAGTACTGTATATATGTAGGTACATATATATCCGTATTGTAAATATGTTGGTGTATTATAGATACATATATACACAGTAAATATATATTCATATATGTGTACTATATGGAAAGTAAATTATGAATGCACTGTACATATGTTTTTACACTGCCTATGAGTATGTTTATTATTTGAACAGTACGTATATGCATATATGTATATGTACAGTAAATATATGTGCATATGCATTTATAATGTGCATAGGTAGAACTCATATAAAGCATTTTTTCTGTACATAAGTGCATTGTATATACAGTATGTAGGTATAGTATACATACAGAACATACAGTATATACAGTACATATATGTTTATAGATATATATTTCACATATATGTGTATTGTATATACTATAAGTGTGTTACACATACATTTAGTTAATGTAAATATGTGCGCACATTTATGCATTCATGCATGCATATATATATATGTTAATATATATTTATATAGAGTTAGTAAACAGAGTGATATTTCTATAAAGCACCTGCATTTACATATGTGTGCATACATGTATACTCTTTATACGTACATATATGTTTTTGTGTATGCTGTATATATGCTTATATATGTGTATAGGCATGCAGTATATATGTGTATACATATATGTTGTACAATGAAACCAGGTCAGCCTCTACTGTGTGTCCGTCAGCTGCAGGAGTCTGTAAAGGTCCCTGGTATCAATAAATCCAACGTTTTTGTTTTTTTATCCTTTTGTCCAAAAGGCTTCTCTTTCAAGGCCGTTCCAGAAGTCTCATAAATATTGACCGTGGCCTCAAGAGCAGCAGCCGCACCAGGTACTTTAGGACAAAAATGCATTTCCTGGTTGTTATCAGAAAATGTTATTGGACGTGTGAAACGTCTCGTCCTTAAAAAAAACAGACGCCAGTTTATCGACCTGTCAAGGCACAAAGGTGCAAAGAGCACTTGACAATTTCTCGGAGCTGAAACACAGGCCCAGTCTGAAATTACAGCACGTGAGGAACGGTCCCAGAAGCCAGGTCAGAAATAAACCTGAAGCACGGTGGCATTTAAGGCTGAGAGCTGCACGATGTCCGGTCACTCTGGGTCAGGATACAAGAGATACCGGAAAAAAACACTGATAACTGGCTGGACCAGGACATCAGAACCACAGGTCCATCTGGGGTTTAGTTGAGGATTTCTTTGAAAAATGTGCAATTTGTTCCCGACATTGATACAGAACTTCCTTCTTCACTATCAAAGCAGCCGAGGTGTTTCATGTCTGTGTTTTCAGTATTTTTTTTTCTATTTGTAAACTGAGAGAAAAAGCGAAATAATTTCCCTGATTTTCCACCAAAGTTACATCATCAGCGCTGAAATGTCTTTTTGCATTAAAACATTTTGGAGCATGTCAACAGATGCAGATGGAGCAGACTGTCTCCTCTGTTATCAGTGGGTCCAGCCTCCTCCACCTCCTCCACCTCCCTGTTGTGCATATGCCACTGCAGCAGCGGAGCACTCTAAGGAAGATAACAGATGTCAGCTCAGACGTTAGAGGTCTTAAGTAGTATTCTCCCAACCCGTGGGTCGCCTCCGCAGACGGGGACCTTGTCTTCAACGCTGTGGTCAAAACAGACCCTTAGGTCACTGTCTTCATGTCTGTTCTGGGTGAATTCGCAAGCGATGAGGAGGAGGTTGAATGAGTTTGACCGCAAACAGCCATTACTGTTAGACATACGTGTATATGTATTCATAGATATGCATTTACAGTCATGAAAGAAATATTTCCATGGACCACTCTGTGGGTTTTCTTCAATTTTTTTTGTTCCTTTTATTGCCTGGTGTCACTAATGGTACGTTTAAATATAATAATAAAAACACAAACAGCTGATTAGAGCTAATATCTAGTCATTTCCCATGTTTTGTGCTATGATCAGAGCACCTCAGTGGCAACCTGGCAGCTGGTGGATTCTAACCTGAACCAGTGTGAACCCAAGTCCGCCTCTTTCACCACTGGGCCACCACTGCTGACAAGTTAAAAGTTATTAAGTTATATAAAAAAAAGTGCTTTTCTTCAAAAAAAAAAAAAAAAAATCAGTGCTACATAACCTATGAACCTCTTTGTATATATAGATATATAAACATATATATATATATACACACATATACAGTCATGGAAAACATTATTAGACCACTCTGCTGTTTTCTTCAATTCCTTGATCCTTCCTTCATCTTAATGCCTTGTTCCACTAAAGGTTTATCACCTGGGGGAAACAATGAACACCATGAAAACCAATGACTAAAAGCACTGTATTTGTCAGTACAATGTTATTGCTAGTGATGTAGGAACAGAAGTGATTTTTGTCACTGTCAATAAAACCATGCAAAATGGACAGAAAT
>JAFBJS010005016.1:0-11196 GCA_016785265.1 Paraplagusia blochii
GGACAAGAAATTAAAGAAAGAGTGGTCTAATAATTTTTTCCATGACTGTATATACAGCTCTTCTTCTGATGATGTGATTAAATTAGTACTTGTGCCGAGTACTTCTGTATATATATTTGCAGTTTTTTATCTGTATTCCAGTTAGAGAGCAAGTCAGTGCTGTGACTTGTGTCTAATTCAACAGGATAAACTGTTTAATTGAATTGCCTACGAACAGAATACTTGATGGTATTTCAAAGTACTGACTTCCTCGGGTTGTAAGGTTAAAAACCTTCAGCGTGTTTCTGGCCCTGCTGCATTCACTCAGCATATAAATAACACTGTGACTATTATTTAATGCACCACTGTCTGCCACAGTGGTGATATGAGATACAATAATGTACCAGGAGTGTTGCCATTAGTTGAAATGCTTCGCTGGTAAAAAGCTTGATCCCATTTTCTCTGAAAGTGTGGCGACAGGATGGTCTGCTCTTAGCCCTGACCCTGAGTCAGAGGACGCAGGGTGAGATCTAATCCCTCCAAAAGCGGTGAAACAAAAGCAGAAAGCCATTACTTTAGGTGTCGGGCTGTTTCAAAAGCAAGGAATTCACATTTTCTTTCCATCACGGAGGATCGTCTGAGGAATAAAAGGCTGAAAGCTCTTTCAGGACGGCGACTGTAAAGATATACGGGAAAAAAAAATGAAAAAAAAAAAAAACTAAATAAATTTCCTCCCAGTTGAGCACAATGAGAGGTCTGAGGTCATTTGGTGTTTATGAAGAGAAAATGTTTAGTGTGAAAATATGATGTTTGATAAATGAAAGGAAGCAAAACAAACCGTGGACAGGATAGGAGTTACCAGGTTCAACTTCCTGTAAAGGAGGAAAATAGTTTCATCTAGAAGCTGCAGCTACAGCTGAAATTATTGTTAAGAGAAAGGGTACATGGTTTCTAGAGAAAACTACCATGGTCTATAATTTTATTTTATTTTTTTGTTTTTACAATTTAACATTTCTGAACTTCATCTTTGACACAGAAGTGAAAAACAAATTATTCAAATAAAAATAAAGACAATTAACAACTAATTAACTTCTTAATTAATGATTGACTATTGACTTTGTAAATAAAACAAAAAAAAATTGTGTCTCTATTAAAAGTGTTAACTAATCTCATGTCTGTAATTTAGTATTGTTTTATATTATTGTAAAAAAGACATGAAAATAAAACTCTTTTTTCCTAACTCAATCAATCAATCAAGTCAGCAACTCCGGGATTTCCATCTTGAAACTCCAGTCGATCAACTGATTAAGGAAGTTGAAGAATGTATTTATTAATCCATGAAGGTGAAGGTTATTTAATTTATATTTATTTATAATTTTTCTATAAGTGCTATTATTTTACGCCTGCATCTTAATACTTATTATAATAAAATATAATATGTATATGATACATAATATACTGTATATAAAAACTATAAGTGGTGAGATCACTTCATTTTTAGTATTTTCATTCGTTCAATATAGATATTTCAGACTCAAAGTGAAAAAAATGTCTTCCCACCTTCCTGCTGCTTAAAACTGAAGCCCCTAACAAATCTTGGACATGTCTCCTTAATTAAAATTGAGTTTTTTGGTGACATTTCTACAAATCATTATGGGTAAAAACTGAGTCTATAATTAACTGTGTTCATGTCCAGCTTCTCTCAGTGTCTCTGGACATTTATTAATAAGACAGAACACATCACAGGCTGTGTTTTTTATCTTTACTTTATTACTGTAGTCACAAAGTTGAATTGGAAAAAAAGATAAATCAGGTCCTGCAGTTTACATCATGGATTCTAGTTGTCTCTGTACTTTATTCTTTTGGAGTAAATGTTAGAAAATGTTTTACAGCCTGTTACTGTAAGTGGCGTAGGTGTTAGGTCTGTCGAGACGCTACTGTACACACAGATATCCAAGTTTATCACGTTACAATGTGAAGCTTTGAATATTTTTGCAAGAATGCACAAAATAAAGGAATCATGAGGGTGAAATGATTGGGTTTCATTTAAGATTAAGTCTGTAATAAAAAAACTAAAGTTTGTTAAATCCTTTAATTAGTGATGATAAATGTAGGGCCATTAAAGAATGAACATATTCACTATGGTCATTACCCATAAACCACCTGGCTGAGAGACCGCCCCTTAGAGTGCCCACCACAACCCAGACATTGTTTTTACTATGAAACCAAACAATGAAAAAACCCAACTAAACCAAAACAGAAAGGTATTTTAGGGCTAGGAGGATTCAACAAACTACAGTCCGTTATCAATTACTCTATGTTAATGCAAATCTTCATCTGCTCATCCATGTCCAGGTAGGGGCAGTTGTAAGGTGTCTTGGCGCACCATGCAACATATCTCTCATGGCCTTTTCCTATCAGTGTATGCAGCAAAAAAGTGTTCTTTAGTCGGGGCCCCCAGTCGCTGGGCCCCAAGCAACTGCCCTTGTCTTGCTTGTTTTCAAGTGCTGGCCCTGGTTGACGAGCCCACTGGAAATTATGTGGGTCTGGACGGTGCTATAAACCGAAGCACCTCAGTGGAAACCTGGCAGCTGGTGGATTAGAACCTGAAGTTTGCTTCCTTAACCACTAGGCCCTCACTGCCAACAGTGTTTGAACTCCACAATCATATTTCTGGAGTTTGCACATGGTAATTGTAGTGTTTTATTTATCGGAGAATAGAAAAGATTATCACATGATTTAAGGTGTTGGTTTTTCCAATATGATCAAATCCACCATCCACGTCAAATCCACACTGTGTCATGAAGTGAATATAGATTTTTAATGTCATCAAAAATCTAGGGAAATTATCTGACATAGACAGAGTGAAAGAGTATGTGTCTGTTGTGATTTTTTTTTCTTCTCAGTTTTCATTCAGCTTCTGCTGAATTATAACAAAACAGCAATAGCTGTTTCCCTTGGAGCAAACAGCAGATGTGAACAAACAGATGGCAGCCTCCCAGACCAGTCTCTGCAGAAAATATGAAGCTCGTCTAAAATCCATGTCTCTGCAGGTAGACGAATCAGTAGGTGCCCCAAAATTGTCCACACATGAGGTTGTGATGTTTCACAACGTTATGTTTGAAAAAAAGACCGAGTAACCGGAGGAATTTTATATCAATCTGCCCTGAGGTGGATGTTCAAGTTTGCTGCAGGAAGGGTTTATGAAAACCAAATCAGTCTTCATCTGGAGAATATCTGTCAATCTCAAGGCTAAGGGGCCAAATGCAATCCAATCGAGTCATCTTGTACGGTCTGTGTGAGCTTCTAAACATTTTCCAACGTCTCTGCAGCAGAGGTTTTCAAACTAATCAATCAAAAGTTTTATTAAACAGCAATGAAGAGTGTTTGTAACTTGAATGGATAAACTGCACTGACATGTATTCATCAGTTTGGAGTAGTAACATCTATACAGTCTTCTATATAGACAACTGGCACTTTAAAGGAACTGTATGGTCTGTGGCCTGTGGTATAAATGACTTTGTTACCACTGATCTAGAGAAAGAAGCTGTAAAGCAAGTCACAAGGAAACATTTTAGAATTGTCTAGTTTAGGGGTTCAACCTCATTTTGGTTTAATTCACTCTAATTCAGATGTGGACAAACTTGTTTACTTGCGGGCCTCAACTGCTTCTAAAATTAGACAAGAAGTCAAGATGAATGGCATGTAAAAGAGGTGTATAAAACTTAAAGTTTTTAAGATTTCATCTACTGTTTTAGTACAATAGGGTGGGCCTAATTAAAAAACTTAACGTGCTGCATCCGGCCCCCGGACCTTAGTTTCTCCATGCTTTTTCTCATCAGATTTGAAGTGAGCCGGACCAGCAGTATCATAACATAATTACCTAAAGATAGCAAAAACATGTTTATCACTTTGTTGTCAGGCAAAAAAACTTATGATAGAAATTTTCATTTTTATTGAAATTTCAGGAATTTAAATAATAATGAATTGATTGATTAGGAAATTTCTGTTTAAGAATATGTGTTCATTATAAATATTCCTGAACATAAATTTGAGGACTTAAATATATATTTAATTATTGGACCACACGGAAACTCCAAGCGTGCCAATATTGGCCAGCGAGCCCTATGTTTGAAGTCCTCATAATCATAAGTTTCTATGGGACCTTTTTACAACATATACTTTCAAAACCTTTTTGCAAATAACTTAAAATAAAATCTGGTATTTTGCCCATTTTATAACTCAGGTATTTTCTAACAAGCAACAACAAAAATAGCCCATGAATTTATTTCAGCTTGGCAAAATACTGAGGACATCCTGTCCCTGCTTTGTTCTCTCCAGATAATAACATGAATTAGCACTGAAAATATATATTTTTTTCAATTTTACTGACATCTGTCGCATTGTCGTTGAACCTCAAAGGATCTGCGTGACGGAAAATGTCTCCATGTTTGAATGTAACACATTAATTGAAGCTTTTGTGGGAAGAGAAGCTCTAAGCAAACCTGGGCTGCAGTATTTTATTTAATAATATATATATTTTTAAAAGATTAACTCTTCATTTCAGTTGTTTCTTTTCTCTAAAAGTGTTCTTAAGGAATGGTAAAGACAGGAAGTTGCCCCTGGTACTTTTCTGTAGCGTGGACATCAGCTCTGAGCGATGGTTGATCTTAAGGACAAACGGCAGGTGAACCTGTCTGGAGATTCATGGCCTGGGAAGAAGCAGTTGTGCCTTCTGCAATAGTGATGTTAAGATTAAGTGAGTGGTTCTATAGATTTGCTAAAATACTATAAATACTAAACTATACTATAAAAATACTATAAAAACCAAAAAAAATATTGGTTATATTCATTGTTCTTTGATAAGATTATTGATACCTGTGTTGTTATTTTAAAGACAGCCGTTTTCTCTCTCTGATTACTAATGGTTGCTATAGAGATTTTAGCCAGTAGTGTTCTAGTAAGGAACCAGACTTAGGTCCAGAGGATTCCTGGTTGGAATCCATCAACTGTCAGGTTACCATTGAGTATAACACCGTCCCCACTCACAGCTCCCCGAGTACTCAAAGCTGCTCACTGTTCACTTTGGTGATGGGTCAAAAAGCAGAGTTCACATTTCGTTTTGTGCAGTGGTGTGAATCACAATGATCACAAGGAGTTTGCTTCTCTGTCCTTCCCTACTATGTAAATTAAACTAAATTATCGATAGCACTGAATCTTGCCTTTATTTGGAAGGATAGGATTAATAAGGATAGGAATAATGTAATTAATCCCTTTGGAGTTACCGTTAGGAATACAGTAGCAGTACAGCAACAAAAAAAAGCTGTAAAACACACTTTTCAATAAGGTCTGTCTGTCTGTCTGTCTATCACTCTGTCTGTTTGTCTGTCGATAAATGTAAATGTCAATAAAGGACATAATGGCAGTATTCAAGTTTATTATTTAGGTTTTTTTCCCCGGCATCATTGATACAAATGGAAGCTCACTGCTTAATTACATTATCATCATGGATGTCCGGTAATACCTTTTTGCCAATATTGATGATACAATATTGAAAGCACTCAATGTTCAATACCAGTGTCAACTGATGAATGAAGTGTTAAAGGCATAGGACACATTTCATTGTGTAATGTCTTCTGCTGTGACAATAATTCACTTTCATCAACTATTTTTGGGTCACATTATCTGGATGTATTCCAGTCCCCTGCCTTATTGGGTTTTCACTTATTGGGAGGAAAAAACAATAACTTTTCCATCCATCCTACATCCTACATCCATCCATCCATTTTTATCCGCGATTCAGTAGTCTCCACTACCACAACTCCAGCAGATGCACCCAAATCACATTGCGCCATACTGTACCTTCCTGCAGGTGGTGAGCCCATTGGAAGTCAAACACATTAACTGGGATTCGAACCTGCCCAGGAGGTGAACTTTGGAGATTCACACTATAAACAGAAGCAATGCCTCTGGCTGAAGTGAAGGCCACTAACTATTCCAGTTAGTGATATTACGTAACTCTGCTAACATCGGCACACCAATGTAAATTGGACATCATTAAATTACTTCCATATCGTGCTGCAGTCCTGAATTACAGCTCCTCTACATTTGACACACTGACAGATCAAGAGATATTCAATTATGAGGTAACGCTGTTTAAAACATGCTATGATATCATTCACAGTGATTTATTTTTCTGTTTTGTCTTTTTTTTAACTATAACCACAAATCTATTCACAGGCCAAGTGCACTCTTCAGCTTCCATAGGAGACATGTCATGCTCCTATAAAAACATAAAACAGCGGGCCAGCCGATGTTTATTTGCTAATATACTTTATAGTCTAAGGCGCCTTTAATCACAGACACAAGCGGTGTAACTTGTAAAAGAAAAAAAAAGAATAAATCAGAAAAACACTCTAACTGCTCGTGTTTTGCCTCCACAGTCGACAGGAATGGAATCACTGTAGTGCACTGTAATATCTATATTCTAGAGGCAACAAATATTGCAGCACTGATATATGTATTTACGTATGTTTGTTTTTATTATCTTAACCAGACAGACGAACTTACTGCTGGTTTATATCTGTATCCACGTCCAGCTCCCACTGAGGACAAAATGACTCTCTGCTGCTGGTGGAACTGTGCAACCACATCTATCTAAACAGAGTCACATCAGATAATGCATGGCTGCCTTTAGTTTTCAGTGGACTTTAAAGCTGTAATCCATATTCAGCTGAAAAAAAAAAACATCTTTAGGCAGATTTAAATTTATGCAGCAGCAGATCTATGTAAATCATTTCACTTTGTCCCTTTTGTCTAGCAATGATTTGTGTTTATTAATATTAACTTTAACTGCAATTAGAAATAAAAAAAACATCACTAAGTGTTTAATCAATTATTCAATGTAGTTATATTGAGAATACAAAAAATACAAACAAATATAGAGAAAATATGTATATATATATACATATATGCATGTATGTGTATATATATACATATATGAATGTGTGTATAAATGGTTGATATATATGTCATATGAGTATATATGATGTTTAATATACATATATTAAACATCATATATGCATGTATATATTCATATTCATGTATAATACATGAATATGTATATATGCATACATGTTTGTACCAATATACATTTGAATATAGGTATAAATACTGTATGTATGTATATATATACTGTATATATATATATATATATATATATACTGTGTGTGTATATATATATGTTTTTATTATTTTGATTATGCTTCTATTGTGTGATATGTCCATCTATAAGTTTTTTCTATTATCTGGCTGAACATTTCTGTTTCTAGAGAAGGTTTCCAGCTAGTATTAGGAAAGGAAAGGAAAGGACAGGAAAGGATTGGTGATTCACCACCACTGCAAACAACAAAATGTCACTTCTGTATTTAACCCACCACCAAAGTGAACAGTGGGCAGCTTTGAGCGCCAATTGAGGAGTGAGTGGGGGTGATGCCATGCTCAGTGGACCTAAGTGGTAACCTGGCAGTTCGAACCTGGAACCCTCCTCAGTCCTTAACCACTAGTCCACCCCTGGCCCTAGCTTCAGACAATAATAGGTCTTGAGATAGTCGCTGATCTCTGTTCTCACCAGTTTCCGCCTTAAGCGTGTGCACTACTGTAAATGACAGCAGAGATTTGTTCTTCACTTTGAACAGCTGAGAAAGTACAGCTCGTCCAGCAATTTGCTTTCTCCCTCCTCTTCCTCACCACTGAACAATAGCAGATGCCATTTTTATCGCCTGCTGCCAAATGATGTCACCTCTCAGCAGCACAGCAGCGGCGGCAGCAGCAGCAGCCTGTCTTTAAAGCTGTGAACAGACTCCACAGGTGCATGTTCCACATGTTGAATGTCAGGCACATTTAAGGCGTGTTGGCCGAGATGCATTAAGGCTGCAATTTGCACACAACCCTCTATTTTGCTGTCAGTGACTGCGGTGGTGAATAGAAATGCTGGAGCCCATTGTCTGTCCAGCTCCCGGGCTAAGACTTTACTCCGTATTAAAGCTGCTGCAATCGGCTGGTGAGAGCGGGCGAAACTATGGTTTGGGAAGGAGGAAGTTAACAGTGGATATGACAGGATAATTAAGGTAAAAAGAGTAGGACAGTAAAAGCTACTGCTGACATTCTGATGTGAGCTGTCCACTAAATTGGGTGGAGATACTTTGGCAACAGTGGGCAGGAGAAATCCAGACTCAGAGACTTCCAACACATATCTCAACAAATATTTTTCCAGGGCAAGAACCAAATTTGTTTTAGATATTTACAAAAATGTAATCAGAACCATGAATCATGAATGAAGTCTGCAAAAGATATGAAGGTACTCTGTGTCACTTTACCCTACTGTTTCTTTTTAAACTGCTTAAGAATCCAAACAACCTAGAAAAACACATACAGCGGTGGTTGTCAACTTTTATATGATTATCTTGTAGTTTTTCTTTATTTTCCGACCATTTCTTCTCCTTTTATTTATTTTTTTTCCCTTTCTCATTTCTCATACCCTTCTCACCTGGAATGAATTAAAGACAGTTTTTAACTAAATTTCAGCCCTGTAGATTCAATATTTCAAATTAATTTAACAGTAGGCCAAAGTAAAAAAAAACATGGATGAAGGCATGGGTCAAACTGAAAAAAAGTACTGCACTCAAGCATATTTTTTTCTTCTTTCCAGATATTTAAATTTTGGTTTACATGATTAGACTGGATAAAAAACATTGCATGAGCATCCAATCTGGAACCTTAGGTAATATTCAATATATAAAACAATAGAAATTATATTGCAAAATAAGACTACAACTAGTAGTAGTTGCCTTTTGAGTTTCTTATTATTTTTAGGACCAACAAAAGAGCATGTACTACATGTTCCTAGACTCTAAATGAAAAGGAAAAAATTGCAATATGGAATAGTTAGGAAAACACAGGCAGAAAGGTTGGAGAAAAAGTTGAAGAAGTCAGATTAAGATGGTTTGGACATGTTCCGAGCAGCGACGGTGGATATATTGGTAGAAGAATGATCCTAGAGATGGAGCTACAAGGTAGGAAACAAAGAGGAGATTGATGGATGCAGTGAGGGAGGACATGGAGGTAGTTGGAGTCAGAGTAGAAGATGGAGAGAACAGAGGGAAGATAATAGTGCTGTGAAGAAGACCAGCTGAACGGAAAAGAAAAAGTAGAGGCCAGATTTTTTATTTTTTCTACACAATAATACAAATAATATATACATGTAAATATAATAATGACATACACGCTCTGATAAACAACATATATGATGTCGTGGGCCAAATATAATGACACTAGGGGGCAGGTTTGACCCATAAACCCGACTTTGACACCCGTGGAGCCACAAAGAAGTGCAAATGAATCAGAGTGGATGAAAAACCAAAAGAAGGGGAAACTGAGCAACTAAACAGAGTGCAAACCTCCTGTTGAGCCTCATGCCTTCTGAGAACAGATACTGATCAGTAGACACCGGCTCATCCTCCTCCTTGGACACAACTTCACCTCAAATCTCTCTGCTGGAGTAATGAGTCCGCCCCCCCCTCGGTTTTATCTCTGATTATTCTGTTGGGGGTCCGCCATGTCAGGCACGAAAAGCCAAAGATTCCCCAGGGAGGAGTGAGAAATGAAAGCTGCACCCCCTGAGCTCCCTCTGAGCTGGGGACAGAGTTGGACACCCTGGTGGACAACAGACCGCACAGCAGCAATAATTAATATTTTTTTTCTGAATGTAGACATCAGTGACTCACACAGAGAGACGCCTTTGCTCCTGTCTGCTCTGATCTGAGACTGTTCCCTGTGTGTTGATGACATTTTGAGTTGTGTGGAGCTTTTAAGCTCACTTTCTCAAGTCTATACACATTATATAAAGACATTTCTGTCCATGAACTATTAGAGTAGGGCCAAAAAAAAAAAAAAAATCAGTTTTCCCGACATTTTTCACGACTTATAAGTAAATACTGAGTTACCAGTGTTCATCACACTGTTGGTTTAATGCTTGTTAATGATGTAGCAGTATTTGATAAAACTGCTCTGTCGTCACATGCTGTCATACTCACTTATATAAGTTGTCTTTTTTCTTTAACAAAAACATAAAATTATTTTATGCAAACTAATTATTAAACATTTTCATTTTCTTTATATCTATGTTTTTGATGGTTGGATGGTTTGGATATGTTATTATTAATTAATACCATGTTTATGGGGTGTTGGGTTAGCTGGTATTATCAGACCAATATTAATATAATAATATCTGTAAGATTGTTTACAGCTTTTTCTTTTTTTAATAATGAAAGTCTGATAATGCTGTGCATGGATTAACTCAAGAAAAACAAAAATCAGAATAAAGGACTTTAAAGGGCATCAACCCTGCCATCAAATCATGTTCAGAACATGCTGCCTGTCATGTGACAAACAAGAACCAATTGGTAAGAAAGAATCTGTGATTGTTCAAGTTCATTCACTCAGAGATTCATTCTCACAGATTGGTTCTTGGCACGGATGGTGCAGGACACAAGTCACTTCATTGTGGTCTGAATTATTTTTGGGGTTTTTCGTAAGAGGCAAACCATGAAGTCAGCAGTGTTGCCTTCAGTGTATAGTATTTAGGAACCGTGGCTGTTGTCACTCCACCAAGCTGCTGTGTAAACGAAGGAAGTGATTCGTTCAAGATTCACACACACAGTCATATGGTAGATTTGCTCGTATTTGTTCACATTGTCTATTTATGGTTGATATTGGACTCGGAAATGATTGTTTGGAAAATATCGCTCAATCAGATATTAGTAAAAGTTAATATCAAACGTCCCGGTTTTCATTATTTTTTTGTGAGTAAATGCAATTGAAATACAAGTTGGTCAACCAAGGGCTACAGTGGAACAGATTGCACTTGTAATTTGAAGTGTATTTTAGCTTCACACTGTTTCAGTGTCTGACTCTTGTGCTCCAAATGTGTGTTTTTTGGGGTAATTTAATATTTAACGTCATAATACTCTCTACCAGGCTAAAATCAATTTACTCACCTAACCTCACAATCATGACTATACTGTACAGCACCATCTGAAGTAATGATTCTGTCAGACACGCATGTATGTGTGTGAAAAAAAAAAAAAAAAAAAAACGGGGTGGGAAAAAAATGAAATAAGAAAGGAAATGGGGGGAAAAAAAAACAAAAGGAAAGTG
>JAFBJS010005016.1:11729-54635 GCA_016785265.1 Paraplagusia blochii
CCTTTTTTTTTTTTTTTTTTTTTTGGTCAATGTAGATTGTTTTTCCCTGAATTTAGTCATTGACTTAGTAGTTGGGATGCAAGTTGGAAACTGTCCATGGGATTTAATTGGAATTAAATTGACATTTACATAATTTGAGGTTGTTCTCAACAGGAATTATAATATACTCAGGGAAAATATACTGTTACCCACTGTTCATACTGCAGATTATATGATGTCAAGTAAAAATAATGTATATAAATATATTTGATCCTATATGGTATTACTGTTTAAATTGCAAAAGTTAAATAACACAAATTGACATGGCAGATAGTTACCATTCCTAAACTGTATTATAAAGTAGAGTTGGTATAAATGAATTCAATTTGAAAGAACACTACATTAAAATAATTGATTGTTTATAATAATAATATAATTATAATGATAATTAAATATTTAATTATATTTTGACTGGATGTTTGCTCTTGACAAAACAAAATTTAAATCCTCCACCTTTTTTATGTAGCAGAGTAAAATATTTCATTAAAAAATGCACTTAAATCAAAGTAAAATAAACTACTTCCAAAAAATATGTACAAATGCAAAAATATAATACAAACTACTTAGTTACAGAAACTTAAGTAGATGAAATTCAGAGCATCGACCAATACCGACGGCCAAATTCAGCTTCACATAAATTTCACATGAGTTGTATAATGAACACGGAAACATAAAAAATAAAAGTTAAGAGATAAACTGATAAATTAAAGAGAAAGTTGCATAAAGTGATTGCTTGAGGTTGGAGGTTCATCATTTTCTAGAACAGGCAATTATATTGACACGCAGGCAAAAATTTGATCTATCATATATGTGTATCACTATTTATTGGGGAAATCCTGGCTTTGCAGGGAAAAGCAGAAGGAAGGACTGCCTCAGTTTACCCAGATCTAGTTTTAAAGACAGATGGAGACCAATGTAGGGTTCTTCTGGAATGTCAAACTCCAAGTCTGCATGATGACAGACAGTGCAGTTCTGTTTACATTGAAGTGATTGAGTTCAGAGGAGACAGCAGACTGAGAACATTCTTCTGTGGGGTAGTCATTGCAAAAAAAAAAAAAAAAAGAAAAGCAAATTTGATCGGACAACGAACCCTCACAGGAGCTGGTCCAAATCATAGATACATCACTAAACTAAACCAAACTCGGATCAGATTCTAACATTTGTTCTTCACTGAGGTAAAGTTTTGTTATTAATGAGCCACAAAAGACAAACAACAGCTTGACAACTTCAGAAAAACTCAAGACGAATATATGTTTTTTTCAACATAATGGGGGTGACATATGAAACTAGTTTAGGACATTTATGGAGAAGCTTAAGTCTATATGAAGTCAGCTGTGGATTTATGAACATATGAATAATAAAGGTGTGTTTTCTGTCGTATTTTGCAGATATCACAACAAAATAAACCCATAGATAACGTATTTAACAGTGTATTATCATTGTTTTGTTTTGTTTTTGCATTTGTAATAGAGCAGTCAAAATGACCGCTAGTGGGTGTTCTAGTAGTTTAGTTTGTGTCCCACACACAAACATACTACATGTTTATATCATACTATATGTTAGGGTTGTTTTGGTCAAATTTGCTCCTATCACTCATATTACACTGCAGCGTACTGTGAGCCTTCCTATATAGATGAAAACAGTTCAAAAAGATAAATCTTTTTTTTTTTTTTATCTTAGCAGGATTAATCCTATTTTATTCTATTTTTATTTTATTTAATACATTTTTTTATTATTTAATTAGTTTCTACATTAACATAGGGCAAGTTTGCAGAAGGGCAGAAAGGGTTGAAGTCTCTGTAAGGTCTTCCATGTAATTTGCAATCTAATTAAGTGAAGTGTTACTTTTGTTGAACTTTCCGTGAATTATTCCGTGATGTCAAACAGGCAGATTGTTTCAGCA
The DNA here is from genome assembly GCA_016785265.1 of Paraplagusia blochii. NCBI lineage: Eukaryota > Metazoa > Chordata > Actinopteri > Pleuronectiformes > Cynoglossidae > Paraplagusia > Paraplagusia blochii. The sequence continues at coordinate 13,672 of JAFBJS010005016.1, forward strand.
TTTTATCAACTGTGTGGTCTTTCCGCCTTTTTTCCTTAAGCGCCCTGTTGTTTTAGCACTAACAGAATTACATCACCATATAAGAATGAATGTTTTTCTTTCTGCCTGTTCTACAAGGATACACACACACACACACACAAACGCACGCACAAAAGTGGCACACCGCTAGACTTTTCTGTTCTGTTCCTTCAGACGTTAAACACAAACAGCCTTGGAGATTTCTGGAACACAGAGCTAAACATTATAACTTATTTCCTACCAGTTCTGTTGAAAGCAAATCACTTCTCCGCAGTGCGAGAAAAAGAAACTGTGAATATCTGATAATTCCTTCTTCTCCTCCGATGTAACACTCCAGGTTTGTCGTCTGCAGTAATGAGACACCAGGCCTCAGCTGCACGAAGAGGTGTTTGCTCACAGTTATCATGTCTCAACAGTGAGAGCAATTTGTGTAAATTTTAAAACTCGGAAAATTTAACACTCTGATCTGACAGAAGAAGAAGAAGAAGAAAAAAAAAAACACTTTCACCTGAGACCATGCTGAGTTTCATAATTTTAACTGCGAGTAGAAAGTGTTATCCCGATAAGACCTTCTGTGTGCCTGCACATCTTCCTCAGAGGAACCTAAGAGGCATTTATCACACTTTGTTCCATCTAGAGGTGCTGGTTATGTGAAAAGGATGGATGTTCAAAGTAACCAGCACACGGTATGTAAGTCAATGTTGTATCTTGAACATACAAGCTTGCCTTATCCAAATTACGATCTTCTCAATACGAGGAAACATCAGGTTAGCAGTACCATCAAAGCTCTACCTGATCCCAGGTCAGTCACGGCCTCCGTTCTCTGTCTCACTCTCTCTTGTTCTGAGTCAAGTTAATACTCCCTTTTAGTGTTAGCATCGGAGCATAGGCGTAGCCACAGGTGGGCCAGGGTGGGCCTGGGACCACCCACTTGTCAGTCAGGCCCACCCAATCCAATGAGAGGGCTGATTAAACTTGGCTATAAAACTTTGGGGTTGGCCCACCCTAATTTTTTCGGGGCCCACCCATTTTGGAGGTCTGGCCACGCCCCTCAGATTCAGATTCAGATTCAGATTGGGGTTTATTTGTCATATACACTTTCAACACAGGCTCTACAATGCAATGAAATGCTTAGGATGGGGGACCGTAGACTCGCTGGGGTACATAGGATACATACATACAATATACAGCACTAGCAACATGCAATACTACTACAGGGTAAGAAAATAAAAATAAGGGGGTAAATAAAAACAATTTGAGGTAATGCGGACAGAGGAATAGTGCAAAAACTGGATATTGTACTGTACAGTAATGGAGTAGATATTGCACAGATACATACATTGCACAGCATAGACTTTCACAGTGTACGTAATGTGACTAAGGTGATATTGTACAATGAGTAGAGGTAAGTAGTAAGTAAGTAAGTAAGTAAGTAAGTAGGTAGTAGGTAGAGGGTAGAGGTGGAGCACATATGAGATGTGGGGTGTAGTGTTTGAGGGTGATCAGGTGTTCATGAACGGCTTGTGGGTAATAACTGTCTTTTAGTCTTTTAGTCCACGCAGGCAGACTTCTGTATCGTCTACTGCATCGGATAGTGCTGAGTCCTGCCACGAAAGCATGGTGGAAACAAAAAAAACAACTGACCAATGTCTCTGTGGGTGGCGCTGTTTCCCTATTGAACGATACGTGGCGATGACAGTAGTAGTGGTAAGTGACAGAGGTTAACTTTTACTGAAACTTCTACACATAGTGGTGCTGATCCACAAACATCTCACTAACATTCCGTCTCATATTCCCCCTTATTCACCTCCTCCATCCTTGATTGAAATTATTTAATAGTATTTTTCTCCATAGCTGCAAATAATTAATTTGTTTTTAGTTATTTTAATGGGTAAGTTCTAATCAAGGTATGAGTGTATCAACAAATGTGGGCTGCTGTTGAACTGATTAACTCATATCTAGAGACCTTTTGGAAGAAAAAAAAAAAAAAAAAAACCTCACCCACACGTCAACCTTTCATCAGAACAGCTAATATTTTCCTTTTGATTAGATACAAGGAATAAATCCTGCTGCTGCCATTGTATGTTGTAGCCATTGGCCTGTCTCTTATACACATAAAAAAAAAAAAAAACCTCACCCACACGTCAACCTTTCATCAGAACAGCTAATATTTTCCTTTTGATTAGATACAAGGAATAAATCCTGCTGCTGCCATTGTATGTTGTAGCCATTGGCTGGTGAGATGTTTTTTTTTCCTTTATTTTCTCTACATTATGGTTAAAGAACTAACAATATTAAAGGAAACAACTGTTTCCTGGAAGTGATTACCCAATGAGTGAAAGTGAATAATGACCAATGCCCAGTTGGCTGTAGAGACAGTGAGTCTGGGACTCAGCTGCCCTCTGAACTGCCTGGTAGTGTTCTTTGTTGTATTAAAGTCAAGCCTTTATCACTAATTCTGAAAAAAAAAAAAAAAAAAAAACAGTATATTTTTTTAAATCCTCTACAGTTATACATTATACATGTACATTTCATTTTTGTACATCCTGCTGCTGCCATTGTATGTTGTAGCCATTGGCTGGTGAGATGTTTTTTTTTCCTTTATTTTCTCTACATTATGGTTAAAGAACTAACAATATTAAAGGAAACAACTGTTTCCTGGAAGTGATTACCCAATGGGTTAAAGTGAATAATGACCAATGCCCAGTTGGCTGTAGAGACAGTGAGTCTGGGAGTCAGCTGCCCTCTGAACTGCCTGGTAGTGTTCTTTGTTGTATTAAAGTCAAGCCTTTATCACTAATTCTGAAAAAAAAAAAAAAAAAAAAACAGTATATTTTTTTAAATCCTCTACAGTTATACATTATACATGTACATTACATGTTGGTACATTTGAAGAAAGTCAAACAATATCTTTTCAAAATTTAACCTGCTGTACATACCTGATCTCTAACAAAATAAAAGCGTCAAAAATAAAAAATAAAATAAAAGCCTGGAATAAGGACCTGCCCATTTATAAGGTCTTCAAAGGTAAAGGCTCTTCTGGAGAACCTCAAGGTAATCTTCTTGGAACCCCCTTTTTAATATGATATTTTGCCTATATTTGATTTTTTGTTTTTTATTGACACATCTTTGACATGTTTTCTTAGCACAGATGCATTAATAAATCCAACTGCCATTGGAAACCAAATGACTAAATGCAAAGGACATTAGGAAGGTATACATGCTCACACCGACACTCAAACTGATCAGTCCACTCCTTGTAGGAATCTGAGCCAAATCTTCTTGATTGTGAAGACCACGTTGACCAGATCCTCACTGTGCACTCAGCCAAAAGACCCCACATATGGTTCTTATTAAACTCTCACCATAGATAATCTTCACATCTAAGCTGTGATCTAAAGCTTCAAACTATTTGGTCTGAGCAGAAACTAAATTTGATGCAGTTCTTGTGTTCAGTGCCAACCAATCAGGATTTCTAATTTGACTCCTTCTCTAAGCAACTAGTTTCATCTGCTATTCAAGAAAATGTTGCAGTTTGAGGAGCTTTGATTCCAGGGGTCTCTGTTAGCATGACATTCTTGAACTGGTGATTGTAGCCACGACCCTCTGTTTCTTTTCTCCAACCTCCGTAAATTGCGGTGGAATGCAGCCCCAGCTCCTGATCAATGCAGCATCTGCACTTTAAACCAAGAACAGATGTTGTTGGTCCTACCATGGACGCTCTGTCATTTTAAAACAGCTAATGTTAGTGGACGTTATGATACTTTTCTGTGATGTAATACATTTCCATCGAACGTGAGGTCAAACGTGTGTTGGAGCTGTAGCCGACTGGTGCGAGACTTAAACACAGATGATTGATCGGGGTGAGGAAAGATGCTTCACTGTAATGCAATATCTTCATCTGAACTATCATTAAGGGGAAATCTGATTGATGATATGTCCATTTTTTTATCTACATGTTTTCTCAAGACCCTTTTTAGAGATGTCAAAAGAAAATCTAAACTCAAGCTTGGAAGATGTTTGTTCCCTACTGACTTTTGCTAAAAAAAAAAAAAAACCTTAAAATAAAATATGCAGCAATACACAAGTTATAAAAGACAGTGAAGAAATATAATAGCATTCCTACATTTGCAAACACTTCATCACAGCAGGCATAAATATAAATATAAAATTTATTTATTTTTTTTCTTTTAGCTTGTCCCCTTTTCAGGTGTATCCACAGCAAACCATTGTTTTATCTCCCCTTGTTCTCTGTATCATCTACTCTGATTCCAACTACCTCCATGTCCTCCCTCACTGCATCCATCAATCTCCTCTTTGTCTCCTACCTGGTAGCTTCATCTCTAGGATCATTCTTCGTAGACTTAGACTTAGACTACCTTTATTGTCATTGCACAGAAAACACGACAGTGAAGTCTGGCAAAGAAATGTCGTTGCTTGGCAACCCGAGTACACAGTTTACACTACAAAAGCTTAAAACCATGAGGTAACAATTACTTGAGATGTTATTACAAATTACATGCGAACCAGTCTAAAGTTCAGCAGTGTGTAAAAAAAAATTAAAAATGTACAGATATACATAGTAAACAGCATAGTAAGCAATAAAATAGTGCTGAGGTACAAGTGTTATATATTGCACAGGAAATCAAAAGTATAAATGAGTATATATTGCACATGTAAAGATGTTATTGCACTGGACTTTCTACCAACAAATCCACTGCCTCCCGCTCATGTCCAAACCCCTTAAATCTGGCTTCAAAAATGTTTGTCAATTTTTTTTTTTTTCATTTTCAAAATATAAAATGCAGACCAAAATGAACTCACTAGTGGACCTGCTTTGACACCCTTGAGTTTTTATCAACACTTTAAATTTCAATTTGATTTTGAAGACTGTTTTTCAGCTGTGATGCTGGAAAAAAAATGTTCACACACATTTGAGTCATGTTTGAAACAGGAGTAGAGTTTGAAGAGGCTTTTCATTGACTAAATCAATTAGTGTGAATGAAAAGCACACTGCTGCCTTCCTGGCAGAGTTTGTGTGACTGCTTCAACTCTTCTAAGCTTTATTGGAACCTTTTGGTTTAAATTAGATTATGAATTTCTCACTCAATGGACTCAGATCTGTTGAAGCGACCATTGTGGCCACATTTTTACAAAGACATTGCGGGCATGGGTCCAACAGTGACCTCAGGGTGGGCTTGGTGTTCTGGAGCCGTCGGGCTTGTTTTTTTTGGGTTTTTTTCTGTGGCGTTTGCAGAGATTATCAGACCATGTTGAAACAAAGCAATGAGCTCGCTAATCCCTCGTCTGACAACACCACCATGGTCAGTAACGAGTGGAGGACACTATGTAAACAGCTTTCCTCCCAGATTCTGATAAATCCATGTAGAGCCATCGCAGACAGAGAGTTGTGAAGTGTACTTGAACAGCACATCACGAGGCAGAGTGAGAGACTTGAAGGGAAACTTGGGAAAAAAAAAAAAAAAAAAAACACCAGTGATAAAAGTCAGTTTGATTGATTGAAAATGTATTTATTCACGCCAATTCTGACCTCATTGTCCTCAGGATATTTGTTTTGTGATTTCATGTCCATCTCCCAAGAAAAAGACAACAAAGTCTAGTTCCAATATTGTGTCACACAAGTTTTGCACAGTAAATAGGAAGTACATCAGACAAATGCATAATCCCGCAATGTTTACACTGGAAGATGACTTTAAAATATTCTCAACTTTTTCGTACTTTAATTTTTGTTTTTTTGTAGGGAAGATTTCTTTGTCTTATATTATGATGTTACTACTGTGTTACTTGGCCTGAGCTAGTGAGATAGGACCCGTGTGTGAGTTCAAAATCGAGTTACATTTCGTAGAAAACATTGGTTTCGGAGACAACACTTTGACAATATTAAATTATCTAAAACATTAACGTTAAAAAGAGGTTGAGCCGAGAGAAAAAGCTGTCCCTTTCTTTCTGGTTCTAATAATGACTACAAGCTCTTGTGAATGCTGGTACATATGTTTATGAATATTGTGGTAATGTGCACACAGTAATACACAATGTGTGACTGAACTAAGTTGGAATAGCTGCTTCTGTTGCTAGGATACTAGTTCCTACAGCTCCAAGAGTAAATCAGTGTGACTGTCTTTTGTTTTTTTTTCCTCCAAAACAGACGTCTGTGAAAAATGAACACTTTACTTTCAGCGTAAGGAAAATACACTCAAATGGTTCATGAAACTTAATGAAGGTCAGATTTTTTTTTTACATCTGTTTGAAAATATCTAAGTTGCCTTTTCTTAATTCACATTTTTAGCAGCTTATGGGGTTCTTTTATTTATTTATTTTGAGGACCAGCAGAGTTTCTATCGCTAAGAACCACTGCAGAAGATAAAGCAACGAAGGAATTGACATAAGATTGAAATGTCATTCATTCACATTGGAGCTCCACTGGACGTTGCACATCAATAAAGTTGTTATTTTGGTTGTGATTTATATCATTCTTTCTCATAAAGCACATGTGTCAAACCAAAGGACTAGGGACCAAATGGGTTCCCCCAAGTCATTCTGTATGGCCTGTGGGAGCTAACAAAACATTTTATAATGTCACTGCAGCAGGGTTTCTAAACCTGACATTGAGTCCTGTGTCTTATTACAAAGTAAAGAACAATATTAATTGCATAAAAAAAACAGGTAATAAACTACAGTGAGATTTATAGATATGCTATGCAGTAGTTTTATCAATAATCATCCATTTTTCAATGGGTCTTTTGAGTACACTTTGTCTCTGGTGTGGCTTCACAGTAAAAATGGATTTGACAGACAGAAGGACAGACAGCTAGATGAACAGACAGACAGACAGACAGAGAGAGAGAGACAGAGAGAGGGAGAGAGAGGGGGACTCTCATGGTGCATTCATACCTATACAGTATTTATTCATTATATTTATATTCAAAGTTTAGCCAATTGTGACCTTACATTTAGACAGAAAGACAGACAGGTAGTGGGCAAGCAGGCAGACAGACAGACGGACGGGTAGCGGGCAGGCAGGCAGGCAGGGAAACGGGTAGCAGACGGGTAGCAGACAGACAGATAGACAGACAGATAGACAGATAGACAGACAGATAGACAGACAGATAGACAGACAGATAGACAGACAGATAGATAGCAGTTCCAGCAGATGTTGTGATTCATAAAGAAAAGAGTTTTTTTTTTTTAATATTCTTTGAGTTTCCCATTGCTTCTTCCAATAAAGTTAAAAAGTCCTTCCCCACAGCCCTACCCCTGCAGCCACAGTGGAGAACCACGCACTTATGTCTATTTCTAATATAGGGCTGATGGTTTGATGGTCAAATACCAGTGGACAAGCCAAATAAGCAAGGAGTTCACACCACAAAACAAAAGTTAGACTCATCATCTTTTCATTTTGGTCTGGAAACACACCCCAGGCCTAATTACAGACTGTAGTTGTCAAACATCTGTAAACATCTGTCAACAACTTTACTGCCCAGAAATAAAAACTAAGAGCTAAGTTTTGAAGCTGCTTTTACTAATTAGTTTTTCCATTTTCTGGTGCTAGTCTTTATTATTTTGGTAAGATACACCTGTAGTAAAAACAAATCAAAAATAAAACAAAAGAAAAAGAAAACGACACCTTCTTGTTTCAGGATATCTGACTGGCGCAGAGGTGACAGAGCAGGAATTGCGTGTTAAATTGGCCAAATCTGTGAGCGTATAGCGTGGTCACATGTGGCAGCAGCTGGGAGTCCAGTGGGACCTCTGACAAAGGCCAGCTGTCATAGGTTCAGCCACAGAGAGGGGAGCAAAATCAATGGTTGTAATTGCCCAATAACTGTACAACTATAGAGGTGCAAGGAGAGTGGACACAGGTCACAGCAGACACGTGGTCACTCACAGCTGATCTGTGTTGATGTTTTATTGTATCCAGACATGTTAGCGTCAACATTCCTCTTTGAGCGGTGTTGTTAGCTGGCAAGTGTAAAATGATTGTTTGTTCATATACTATAATATCGGCTGGAACTGATCTGTCTTTTTAACTAATACTAGTACTAATAATAGCACTATTAACTTATGAATGATGGTCAAGCTCTGGAATGAGCTGATTAGAGCAGTGGTTTCCAACCACCGGGCCGTGGACCGGTACCGGTCCGTGGGGCAATTGGTACCGGGCTGCAGAGAGATGATGCTCAGCCTAAAACAATTTATGTTTTATTTATTATTAGACGTAAAAAAAAGTGTTTTTAATTAAGGACCAGATCCCCTCGTGTTTGAGTGTCCAGGAGATGTTCAAAAAATACCATTTTTATGCTGGACATTTCATTTTCATTAGTGGTATTTATCAGCTACACCTCAATGACGAGTCCGCGAAAAAAAATTCTAGATGTTTGACCGGTCCATGGCACAAATAGTGTTGGGGAACACTGAATTAGAGGAACAAGACAGGCAGAAAGGTTTGGAGAAAAAGCTAGAGACGCCAGATTGAGATGGTTTGGACATGTTTAGAGGAGGGAGAGTGGATACATTGGTAGAAGAATGATCTTATCTATCTACCTATCTATCCTTTGGTTTGTCCATTCAAGCCTCTAGATGTCTGTCTGTCCTTCTGTCTGGAGAAACTGTAGTAGCAACTCATTATAAGTCTCTTCAAACACACCCAATAATCGCTGACCATCGTTCTGTGTAACTTGTTTTTGTCCACCTGACAAGTCAGTTCATGTTAACAGGTATTTACACAAACTGCGACATCTGTAAAACATCTGCCGGCGTCTTTTATATGTTTGGAACAAGTGTAACACAAGTGTAACACATTCCAAAACGATGGACCAAAATTCAACACTAACCGTGGCGTTTAGACAACAAGTGTTGAGAATGTTTTGGAAAAGATAAAGCACCAGTTTAGTTTTAAAACGCAGTATGGTGCAGTGTGATTTGGGTCACAATAATGGAGACTCCTGCTATATGCAATGCCGCCCCTAAAAGTAACTAGTGAAAAGTAGTGATTTGACTACCAAGTCATACAATTGCTTCAAAGGCCAGCAGAAAATGGATTAATTACAGTAGGTACATTTTTTTTTTGGCCCCTTTCAATGTGAGAAAAACATTTTATTTTTGTTTTGTTAAAAACACATACCAGTCTCTATTAAAAGAGATACGAAATAATAAAAAAAGCTTTCAGTGCTTTAAATGTCTCAAAACCTGGTACCGGCAGTTGAAGTTTCTTCATTTTAAAATGCACTCGGTTGGTGTTTCGAAAACATTTTAACCCCAAAATGCTGTAAATCTTTCTCTTCATACTAAATAATTGCTTTTCAATAGCAAAGCAAAAACCTTGGCCTGCTTTTGAGAGGAACGGAGGAGGCCGTAGAGCAAGAAGATAGAGCAGAAGATGAAAAACGTTAAAAGATAAAAAAAAAAAAAAAAAGACACACAGCAGAGCTGATATATGCCGTGCTGTAAACACATTCCATGCATGAAGCCCCGTCTCTGAGGTGAGATAACGTTTAACGACCAGTTGTAATGTAGTAAAATATTTGAACTGCAGCGGTGTCAGGGGGTGTTTTTCTCACCCAACTCTAGAGTCGGGGCTTCTTTGAGTGTGAAACTAAATATCTGTGCGCTTCTTGTCACGTGAAACCGCATTATAGGATGATCAAAACCCTCCGCAGCCAGAGTAAGCATTGTTGGATGGAGAAAAAAAAAAAAAAGGAGCAGGGGATGAGAAGAGCAAGAGTCGCCTGGTGGAGCAAAGACGGAGTAAAAGAGGCGTTTAGATGCAGGGCTAATACCGTGCTGTCATTATCCTCCCTTCTTAGCCACAGTCTCTGACTTCTCCCCATAATGAAGGCCATTTCAGAGGATTTGCTCCTGGTGCAGAGCAGGATTCTGCAGGAATTACATTATAATGCAGAGGGATTCTACTGTAGCTATTACTCTGAAGCAGCAGCAGTTACACTTTGGTATACATGTGCTGCAATTATTTTTCACTTGATCCATCAGCCGTGTCAATGTGTCTGTGTGTGTGAGTGTGTTTGTCACCACTGCTAAATTACTATTAAAACTGTCAATATTTTATTTTTCGAAATAACAATACTTTAACCAAGTAGTGAATCTATTTTAAATCATAATTTCTTCCTCTTCTTCTTCCGGTTTATCCCGTTTTTCAGGGGTTGCCAAAGCGCGTCAACAATTTCCATCTCCCCCTGTCCTCCGCATCCTCAACTCCAACTCCAACCACCTCCATGTCCTCCCTCACCGCATCCATAAATCTCCTCTTTGTCTCTTACCTGGTAGCTCCATGTCTAATATTAGTCTCCCAATATAATCACTGTCCCTCCTCTGAACATGTCCAAACCCTCTCAGATGTGTATAAGAGACAGGTGCACATCTTCTACAGGCGAATCGTCACCGGGGCAATGAGCATTTGGACATGGCTCTGAAGGTGAGACATTGTTACCAGCAGTCTTTAGGACAGGTAGATTTTCTTCGGCGTCTTCTAAGGGCTTATCTACTGAGTCTGTACTATTCTGCTCCTGCTCCTCCTGCACTGTGTCACTGGACGTAGGCAACGTCTCGCTGGGTAACTGTTCTGGAAACCTGTCTCTTATACACATCTTGCAGCAGACCCAGCTGACACATGCAGGTGAGAGCGTTCAGGGCCTTGTAGATGACAAACTCCTCGGTGTCACTCAGACCTTGCTGCAGCAGCGGCTTCAGGATGGATGAGCTCTGCCAACCCACGTACGCCGCCACGCCTACAGAGCGAGGACGCGAGGAGAGGATGGATGAAAAGAACGCAGCGGGATCCACACGGTGCAGTTGTTCCATCCTGTCTGTCCTCTATTCTTCTCCTCTCTTCCACAGTCTCCACTGCTCTCAACAGTTGATCCTCAGTATCTAAACTCCTCCACCTTCTCCACCTCTGCTCCTTGTAACCTCACCACTCCACTGTTCTCCTTTTCATTCACATACATGTACTCGGTCTTGCTACGACTGACCTTCATTCCTCTTCTCTCTAGTGCAAACCTCCACCTCTCTAGGTTCTCTTCAAGATCCAAGACTTGTCTATAAACTTTTTCCTGTCTATTCTTTCAAATAACAAGTATTATTCTACAAAACCTGGTGGTGGAGTCTTTAGTTAACATATTTCCACATCTCCTAACAAACTGACGTATAACAACTTGGTAGTTTATTCATGCATCGGTGTGTTATATTATGTTTGCAACCCTCCTCTCATATTTAACACAGCGATAGTGGTATTTGGATTTCAGATTTCTTTGCAGTTACACCCTCTCTTTCAAATACCTCTCCATGCGTCATTCTCAAATACTGCAGTATTTCACACAAGGTTTGTCATCATTACTGTTTGCTTTATAATGTTTCAGCAAAAAAATAACAAATTTGGCAGAAAATCCCAAAAAATTGTTAGCCCAATATCTTTGTCTATATATAAATATTACCTGTGCAAATTATGATAAAAAAAAAAAAATGTTTGCAGATGACATTGTGACCTGCAGTGAGAGCAGGCAACAGCTAGAAGAGAACCTAGAGAGGTGGAGGTTTGCACTAGAGAGAGGGGTACAGGTGTGTAAATGAAAAAGTCAACAGTTGAATGGTGAAATTACAAGGAGAAGAGGCGGAGAAGGTGGAGGAGTTTCTGTACTGAGCATCAACTGTTGAGAGCAGTGGAGACTGTGGATGAGAGGAGAAGAATAGAGAACAGGCAGGATGGAACAACTGGAGAAAATAATCTGGAGTGATCTGTGATAGAAGAGAGTCAGCTAAGGTGAAGGGAAAGGTTTACAGGACAGTTGTGAGACCAGCCATGATGGATGCACTAGAGACACAAGTAATAGGTAGAAGACAAGAGGCAGAGCTGGAGGTGGAGGAGTTAAAGATGCTGAGGTTCTCCTTAAGGGTGACAATGATGGACAGAATTAGGTACGAGGTGATTAGTGGGACAGCACAGTCAGGAATATTTGGAGAAAAAGCTAGAGAAGCTAGACATGTGGTTAGACATCCTCTGAACATGGTTTGGACATGTTCAGAGGAGGGACAGTGGATACTTCTGTAGAAGAATGATCCTAGAAATGGAGCTACCAGGTAGGACACAAAGAGGAGATTGATGGATGCAATGAGGGAGGACATGAAGGTAGTTGGAGTCAGAGTAGAAGATACAGACGACGGGGGAGATGGAAAATGTGTAGATTATCATTTAATGTAGAAATAAATGGCCTAACATTCTATTTAGAATTTCATTTTATGTTGTTGGAATATGTAATAAATATTTTCCAAATGTTATACTTTCTTCATTTCATAGACAGTCATAGTCATAAGTGCAATTGTACTAATAGACAAAATCCTTTCTTTCAGTATTTCTACTTGTGGCCTGGTATCGTTTTCGGTATCACTGGTAATATTCTTATTTCACAATACAGAAGTAAAGACATGGATTGGTGAACTGTGAGGCTGATGATGTCGTCAGCTTTATCACAAGAGTAAAGGTGTGGAAAGAGAAGAAACCTGGCACTCGTCTGTTCGTCACCTGATCAGTGAGTCTTTCTGCTCCATATAGTCATAGTTATGAAACACTTTTATTTCCCATGCTGCAACACCGTCATTCCGTGACTCTACAATTCACAGGCAGGCCCGGGCTTGAAGATCCAGTGTCAATTGTCTCTCCTTCTCCAAGAGTTTTTAGGCCTCGTGATGATGACATTAAAAACAGTGTAATGGATGCAATTGAATGTATTATATGGAATCTTGAACCTTTGTGAGTTGTGAATCTGTGCAATCCAGTTATAGCAACTGGTTTTGGCAGCTGGTTGAAAACCCAATAAACCACCCATTTTAATTACAGCAACAAAAAAAAAAAAAAAAAAACAGCGCAGTGATTTAACTCATCCCTAATTCTTATGCCTGTCGACTCCTCCCAAATCACAGACGGCTACTTTGACTGTTCTTCATGCAGATGTGGAAGCACTTGTGTTTCTGTCTGATTAACCACAGTGAAGCAACATCAATTTCTACTGTGTCCCAAGGCAACCTTTCTGCATCAGGACTGTTTACAGTGCACACACACAAACACACTCACAGAGGAAATCAGGTTTTCCAACTAAAACCCTCAACACCTCCCGGATCTTTCTCTCACATTCAGATCACGGCTGCAAACTGACTATTAAATGTAATATTTATATCTTAAATATATAGTATAAGTAAGAATTAATAGGTAGGTATGTACTGTAGCAGCCATGGTGGCTCAGTGGCTAAGAAAGCTGCCTGGGTCCAGAGAGTTTCAGGTTTGATTCCACCAGATGCCTAGTTACAACAGAGGTGCTTTGAGCAAGACACCGTCCACACTAACTTCTCCCTGGATGCTCAAAGCTGCCCACGGTTTACTTTGGTGATGGGTTAAATACAGAGTTCACATTCCTGGCTTTTATTCCTAATGTATGTAGATGGGGGGACAATAGACAGGTGGGATGATGGACGGATGGATGGGTGGCTTAGATAGCTAGATAGACAGATAGATAGGTTGATGGAAAGATAGAAGACAGACAGACAGACAGAGACACAGACAGACACAGAGACAGAGAGACAGAGAGAGAGACAGAGAGAGAGAGAGATGAAAACGATATATTTATAATTTAAATTAATAAAAAGAAAAAATAATTTAAAAAATTATATTTAATGAAGTTAAATATATTTGTGGAATTCCTATTAAGGCTTTAAAAATATAAATCAAAACTTTACTTTTACTTTTACTAGAAGGAAAGGCTTGTTCTGCTGCTAAGGATCTGCATCAGTCTAATATCATTCATCTTCATCCACTGATCCTCATCTGCTTATCCTTACAGGGTTGCAGGTGCAGCCGCCGTGGCAACCTTTCAGGATTTGAACGTAAAGCCTTGTGGACCCAAGTCCACTTCTTTGACCGCCCGCCACCACTGCTTAATTAAGTTGATTTTATTTGTTTTTTTTCCTGTGTTGCATTTGATGATCAACCTTAAAATAATGGTTGCATCTGTTAGCAGAGACAGTCCATTACTCTATTTTTTTAAGGGTTGGTTTATATCAGTAAAAATGTTCAAGCTTTTTTTTTTTTCAACATTAGAATAAATGTTTAAACTATCAACAGCCAAGTTTCTATCATCACTAAATTGCTACAAAATTGGACCAGGAATTGATTTTAATTATTAGGTGGTATTAAGGTGGGAGTCACTGCGTATGAAACACTGTATCAGGTAATAATTCCATAAATAGCTGCAGCATACATCAACATGTTAAAAACCCACTCCGTTAAAAGTTCAGTGATTCATTAAATAAATGAAGCAGCAGAGGTAATGTGGTAGGATGACCTGCAGCTTGACACGTGTGGGTGTTGTGTCAGGCAATAATTCTCAGTGCATGTAATTAATCCCAGAGATGGGTGAGAGAAAACAACAGCTGCGAAAGGAGGTTAAAATAAAGCACCAGACGACAACATTGTTGCAATATTTCCATAATAAAAAAAAAGAAATAAATTAACCAAAGATATTCATATTCTTAACTTAGAAGAGGAAAGAAAAATAATTTTAAAAATTCAAGACAGACAATATAAGGCAGCAGCGTCTGGAGAAGAGGAGACTGGAGTCAAAGCTAAATACGGAAAAAAAAAAAAAAAAAAAGAATGCCTTGGTAGGAAAGTATAAGAACGGAACAGAAATGTGCAGTTTACAAGGACAGCGGTTCCAGCACCTGCAGGTAGAGGGGAGGGACACTGCAGCAACTAAAAGAATAATCACGTATAATACACTCAAATATATATTTAAATGCATATTTAAAGAGAAATTAACAATGTATGAAGTATTAAATTTCCACCTTCTCTGTAGGAGTCATAGCCAACGTTCTTAAAGGTCACATTAAATGTATGAGCTCTTCATACATACATACATGACACAAGGCAACTTATTAAGCAGAAAAATATCATATAAGCTCTCATATCTGTCGGAACTTAGCAGAAGTGTCAACTAAAATACATTAGTATAAGAATGCAGGAGGGTATTTACAGTAAAAGGAATTTAACTCTGAAATGTCAAATATAGTTTGGTATTAAAAAGCAGATTTACCCCTAATGCATCCCTAATTTTAAAATGTAGAACTTTAATAGAAATTTTAATAAAATTACAGACACAGACAGAAATAATTTATTGTGAGAAAATATAGTAAATATAGGAAACCATATATAGATAATTGCACTGATTTGTATCACGTGGTTTTCAGTATATAACACACACACACACACTTGCGAAACATGCCAACTCAAACAAACAAACATGTTTATAAATTGTTGCTGTAACACACACATACACACATGCACACCCTATTTGAAGCCTGCAGCAGGATCCGTCTGAGACGAGCACCCAAGGGGAAATTTATCCTCCGTTTGTGTGAAACGCAACACCACTAAAAAGCAGCGTGATTTCAGGACTCTAACGATAGAATAAATGCGGTGTGGATGGCGCTCACAGTTATTGTTTCATTTAAAAGGCTGTCGTGTTAAACCATCAACATCTGCAGCTACATGTTTGAACATGTTTCTTCCCAACTTTCTCGGAGCCAAGGCACTAATGAAAAGTTTTACGGTGGCATATAAAGTACTGTATATCTTCCAGCTTACACTGATTTACATCCAGTTTAATCATTGTAAGACATAAGCCTGTTTAGTTGAATGCATTGCTAACAGGAATTGAAGATGGACTCATAAAAGACTCTCCAACACTCTTTTCTATTCAGTTGAGACACCAATATGGTGCCAACAAGGGAAACGTTTTTTTGTGTTCTATTGTGTTCCCATCAGTGTGTCCTGAATGGACAGAGAAATGTAATTGGCTTTCGATAAATAGGACATAGATTTCCCACAGTACACTGAAAGCCTATAGAACAGCAATTAGACACCACAGTTTAACTTTAGACAGCACCTTTTCTGTTTGGTTTCATTTATTGCCAAGCTGGATTTTTTGTTCTGAGGCAAACCCTGAAAATTAGTAGGAAGGTAGGTAAATAAGTAAGCAATTAAAAAAGGTATGCAGGAATGTAGGTAGATAAGTACATAGGGTGGAAGAGGTGTTGGTCAGTAGGTGGGTACAGTATCCACCTCCACAACCACAAACACTCCTTCTTTTCTATCTCGGGAGGACTGTGTCCAGTCCTTCCTAAAAAATATATATATATCATTTAGAAACCGCATTTTGTTATTTCCTTGGATTGTCTCTGTGTTATAATAAAATGTGTTTGTTGATCTGAAACCCTGTGTTTTTTTAGAACTATATTCATCCCTAGGGAGCATCTTTCAGGAAATTATCCCTCTGGATTAAACCCATTACCGTAGTGAGCAGAGCAGCAGTGTGGGAGGACCATGCTCAGGGCACCTCAGTCGTAACTTGGCAGTAGGGGGATTCGAACTAGGGACCTTGCAGACTCAAGTCCGCTTCCTTAACCACTAGGCCACCAACTGCTCCACTAGGCCAAAATCTGCCTCATTTGTGATAATTATGCTAAGAAAACAGAAACCTGGAACAAAATCAGGCCAAATGCTTCCCCATGGCACTAAAGGTAGTTAGATTAACAATGATTAGATAGACAGAAGGACGGACGGACGGACAGCACTTCATTATTCCCTCAGGAGTTTCCCTTGGAAAATTGAGGATAGAGGTGAGGATGGGTAGGGAGATAGCAAAGGTACTGTATGCAGGTAGGCAAGGAAAGACAAAGAAAGAGTGAATGTTATGAAGCCCTGTGGGATTCCCTATGGGAAATTAATGTAAGCAATAAGTCCTGTCTTTATTGACTCTCTAACAATATTATAAAAGTTTTTATTAAGGCAATTACAGAGTATAGCCTGGAAGCGTCTCTGTACATTTCTCTGTTTGCTAAGGGTAGTGACTAAGCTAACACCGAGAGTATTTACACTTTCTAAATCTCCACCATTGTCACGTTATTGCTTTCAGAACCATCTGAAGATCCCGAAAGTGGGCTGTTATTGTGCAGGTTTCTGCTGAATTCACACTTCTCAGGGAGAAATGAGGGCAGAAGCTGAGGATTACTAAACTGCAACTCAAAAAAAAAAAAAATCAATGCAGTGGGTGAAGAAAAAAAAAATCTCCATATCAGCACGTCATTTGTCATCAGAGTAAATAAGGGACAAGGAGGAAATGATGTGTTTAAGAAGCGGATTTGACCTTTAGCTGGGTCGCCAGCCCTCCTCCTCATGGCTCCTGTGGCACATGTTAAACAACGCTTTCATGTCTGTAATGGCCTTCAGTTAAAGAACTTACACAGCGGAAAATTTTTTGCAAACAAGACTAAAATTAGATTCATACATATTCAGTAGAGAAGCCCTTAAGCCTCACATGGTTCGGGTGTAATATCTGCTTGGGAAACAGGCCATGTTTTTGCTCCACTGTCTAATTTCAACTGACAAAGATTTAAATTAAAACTGAAGCTGAAGGCAGCATTGAATGAGCTCTAACACCTCCCTCCTCACATCAGAGTTTGAGGTTTCCACAGCTTGAGCAGCATCTGACAACTGTAAGAGGTGTAGGAAAAAAAAGATGCTCCAGATTTCAAAACGGGCTGGGAGGGATACATAAATGAAAAAAATCATGTTGGTGATGACATGTAGTCCCAGTGTGTTACATTGCACTCAAAAGTGTCATCATTTTAAAACTCAGAGGCAAATAAAAGCTTCCATCTGGTGTCTATGAAAATCTTGCCAAACATAGTATTTGTGAAAAAAAGTATTTGAAAGGTGGTTAAATGTGTGTCATGAGGTGACAGTTTAGAAATCTGTCGAGTCGAGAGTGTAACACTTCAGAGTTTGTTCCATTTGTTTATTTTCTGCATGGTTTGTTCATGTTTTTAATTTCTACAAAGATGCAATCGGTATTTATTCATTCATTTATTTATGTTTATCTACTTATCCATTACTGGGTGAAAGTTGCAGCTGTTGCTTCCAAATCACATTGCTCCAAACTGGGTGCCTTTCATGTGGGTGGTGAGCACACTGGAAATGATGTGGATCAGTATTCAGGGCATCTTAAATATGTTGAGATACAACATTGAGTGTCTGGGTTGAGAACTTCCTCAAGTATACTTAACAAAACAAAGAGCTCCTTGTTTGATTCAGTTTTCTCAAACAAAGAAATAACAATGCTACTGTGTCAATATCTGGGACAAACAATAGATGTGTATATCTCATTCAAAAACTACCGAAAAAGTTTTCAGGAGCAACGACCAAATCACTCTACACCACAACAGCCCGTCATGATCCTCCCTGGAGGTGGTGAACCCACAAGAAGGAGCCAACCACCATAACTGCGTATTGATCTAGTCCAGGAGATGAACTCCTGAATTCCAAACCAATGACAGAGACAATGATTCTTGTCCAAAGCTGTTGATCAAGCCCTGAAATCACCACGAAATACAGACAGACACCATCGCATTTAATCTTCATTCTGATCAGACATGCATAAAACAAGTCCGCGCTTTTTTTTTTCCCCGCTGTTTCCGTCATCGCTGCGGAACATCTTATAAGACAGAAACCTGTGACCTGCTCAGCATGACGGATAATGATGTGCTTCTTACTCACTCATCAACATAACTTTCTCACACTCACCGATGGTACACACCAAGGTGACTCACGTGGGGGTTGAGTAATACCTGCAGAGATTCAGGTACAAGTCCGTGAATGTGGCATTAGGAGTGATCCTAAAAGACAGGGAATTAACGTGCAGCTGTCGGATGCCTGCAGCTGGGAAGAGACCATGTGGAGCTACCATCCCAAACATTTAAAACTGTAGATTTAGAGGAGGAGAGAATTCAATAATTCCTTTTTTGTCATTGTGACATTGTGATTCACCCCACAGCACACAATAAAATTTGGCCTCTGCATTTAACCTATCATCAAAGTGAGCAGTGGGCAGCTAATGAGAGCCCGGGGAGCTGTGTGTATGTCAGAAATTAGCAGTGAACCCAGTTGCACAAAAAACACTGACCAAAGTTGTTCAGGTAATTTTTTTACAATGAACTTCAAACTACAAATATCCAGCACAAGGCCGGGAAGAGAAACGCTAATGCTAAGACACCAATCAGAGACAAATATGCAGTTCGAATACCAGGACAGAGACAAGACATATCTAAGGACGGAAAGCAGGTCAAATTGGGAGGACAGGAGATCAAGACTGGTCAAAGCACAAGCACAGGTTACGTTACCACAAATCAGGCAGAGGTCAAATCTCACGGAAGGGCAGGTCGGTCCACAAGGGCAGAGGAAACAGGCAAATATCTCAGACAAACAGGGTCGATACCGGATAAGCAAAATCCGAACAAAACACTGGAGAGTCATAAAAAATCAAAGACAAACTGGCAATTTTGCTGAGCCACAGGTGAGGTTAAATACTCAGGCAATGAGCAAAGTTGCCACCTGGTTGGACAAACAGAAGACAAAGACCTGTTGCCTGATTGGTTACAGAGACCCATGTGACCGTGCACACACCAAAAGGAGGGAAAAGATTTAAAGCAACAGAAACACACAGAGAACCATGAGAGTGTAGGGACGATACCATGCTCAGGCCCAAGTCCGCTTCCTTAACCACTAGTTCACTGCCCTATGTTCAGTAACAAAAACTTATTCAGGCCTGTTGGTTTGATTTGGTCTAATGTTTAAAGGATTTATTGGAGCAGGCCCTACTGGTTTTTTAACCCTGGTACTAGCAGTGCATCAGAGCCTTCTGCCACCAAACTTGAAAAAAAAAAAAAAAAATTTCTTTTAAAGCCATTTGTGTGGTCTTGCTCAAGTTTGCCAGATCTGGGCGCCAGGCACAGCCAAAGTAACCCACATAGAAAGGAAGGTACAGATTGGCCAAGACCAACAAATATTAGACAATCTGATAACAGAACTACAGTTGGGTTACATGTGGGGCACATTAGGCTATTTTTCACAACAGAAAGAAAAAAGAAAAGTTTTTAAAAATATGCCTCCTTCTGTGTTTCGAAAACTCTAAACATATTTGCCTTTATATAAACTGGATATCTTACTCTGTACATTAACATATAAAATATATTATACTGTCTGATTCAATACCTATATTACTCTCACTTTAGCCCAGTGATTAGCATCTAGAAGAATTACATCTCTAGTTCAATTGCACAATCTATCCATCTATCTGTCTGTCCATCTCTATAAATGTATATATCTATATGGCTTTATAAAAATGTGGATGCATATATATATATATATATATATATATATATATATATATGTATATACGACATAATACAATCTATCTGGCTGGCTGGCTGTCTGTCTGTCTGTCTATCTGGCTGGCTGGCTGGCTGTCTGTCTGTCCATCTCTATAAATGTATATATCTATATAGCTTTTTAAAAACGTGTATGCATATACAGTCATGGGGAAAAAAGTATTAGACCACTCTGCTGTTTTCTTCCATTCCTTGTTCATCTTAATTCCTCGTTCCACTAAAGGTTTATCACCTGGGGGAAACAATGAACACAAAACCATGCAATGACTAAAAGCACTGTATTTGTCAGTACAATGTTATTGCTAGTGATGTAGGAACGGAAGTGATTTTTGTCACTGTCAATAAAACCATGCAAAATGGCCATAAATCAGCTCTGAAATTAAACTTAATTATGAGACTTTTTTGTTGTTATTATATTTGTCCAGATTAATGTAGATTAAGTGGAAGCAGACTTTTAAATGGACAAGAAATTAAAGAAAGAGTGGTCTAATATTTTTTCCCATGACTGTATATATATAAAATCTTAAAGTTTGTGTCCCTGCCCAAAGCAATAATTCAGAGCTGTCAAAAATCAAAGACATAGATGAAAATAAACCAAGGACACCGGAGAGTTGATTTAATTCTTGTATCCATTTTTCAGTGGAGAGGCGTTTATTCAAACGCCCTGTTTGCAGTCAGCTTTGTAGAATATTCTGGACCCACTGTCGCCGAACTGTGAGGCTCAACAGGTGGTAGGATTGTGAGAGTTGGACTCGTCGACTGCCCACAGATGCATTCGCAGCTTGGACAAAAGAGGAGACGAATGCCAGGAATGAATACCCACCCTGTCTTTTTCCACTGATTTCCCCTGAAAGCAACAAGGGAAGGCAGAACCAAAAAAAACCCACATGAATAGATATTCAAATCCAAATTCACACAGAAGCCAAAGAATATGGTCTGAAGCAGAAGTGGCGCAGCAAGAAAAGAGAATTCCATCAAAAAAAAGTTTATTCTGTGACAATGTTGTTGTCATCAGTGTTAATGTACAGGTTTCGGCAAAGCCTGTCGGGTTTGCAGTGTATACAAAGATCCCTATTAATCATTTTATAGACCAGTGTTTACGGTTCTGCCCATTGGTCACCAACATAGGGACCGTGGGCACCAGGTAGCCCTCACGGACTAGGTGTCTGTGGAGTATGTTTTAAAATAAAACCAGGCAACAAGATTGTTAAAAAAAATCAATAAATTATATTTGCAGTTCTGTTAAAGTGGACGCTCTTAGTTTTACTCAGTTCCATTGCAGCATATTTTGTAGACTATTTGGTCTAACTCAAAGTGAAGTCAAACATTTTTTCTGCCAATGTTTCAGTCGGTGAAACAGTGATCTCTCTGCATCTGGTCCCCTTGGGTTTGATTTCTGCATCAAACTTCTGGATCAGGGCAGCACTAGTGGCCCAGCGGTTAAGGAAGTGGACTTGGGCTGCCAGGTTGCCACTCAGTTGCTCTGATCATAGCAACTTTCCAAACCACATCATTTTCTAGAAGCTCACCACCCATAAGAAGGCTGACAGTACGGAGCAGTGTGATTTGGGTGGCAGTCGAGGAGACTCAGACAATTAGGAAGATAAAAATAAATGAACTTCTAAATCACTAAAACAAATGTCCCTTATTCAAGTCATGTGTATGGTCTGTGGGAGTTTTAAAGTATCTAATAAAGTTGCTGTAGAGTTTCTTTACCTGGTAAATTAAATTTTTATTACACAAAAACGGTGTTTTTTGTTTTTTTTTTGTTTTTTTTTTTCCTGAGCACTGTTACATGACGTTGTGATTTTTTTTTTTGGTTTTGCACCGTGTTCTGTGCGATCTGCCAATGATAAATATGTGCATATCACACATTCTCGGAGCTGTTATCTCTGTCAAAACATTCGTCGTAATTGAGCGGCGAGGACGATGGGGCGTGGTTTGTCTTCGTCACTATGTGGGCGTGGTGAAGTCTTGTACACAGCTGACGCTCAGTCGCGAGAAACACAGTTCGGCTGTGAGGTGAGGTGAGGAGAGGAGAGGAGAAGAGGAGAAGGGGAGACACAGGACATCAGGATCGTGGAGCGAGCGGGCGGACTGCTGGAGTGAAAGTTTTATCTCTGTCCGCTTCAGGAGAGAGACACAAAGCGAGGATTTTACTGGAAATGTTGGAATGTCCGTTGGTCTGCTGCTGCAGCGGACAGCGTGACAGTGGTGTGGCGGAGAGGATTGTAGTTTAAGTCAGGTGAGAGCTGCGATGAGAGACGTGAAAGTGCGTAGGAAAAGGTTTATTTTTATTTTATTTTTATTTATTTATTTATTTTGGCTTAAATTAGCGTCAATTAAAGGAGACAAAGTTTACATATTTTGTTTTAATACAAAAAATGACACCGCGGTGTATTTAAGAACTTTAACAGTAATATACAAAGGTGGGGAAATGATGGATACAGAGACAGTACGAAAAATAATAATGGAAGACAATTTAGAACAATTAGAGAAATAATAATTTCCCTAATAATATGGTGTTTTTAAAATATGTAACGTAGAACCTCTGTCTTATTGTGGCTGGTGCTGTAAGTATTGGTGAGTTAGAGTTGAGTTTCTCTTCCAGCCAAGACATTTCTGTGAAAAACACAGCCGTGCTTTTATTGTTGAGGTCATCCGTCAAAGCTGTTGGTCTATTACTGTCTAGTGTGAATACAACACAGTAAACAATGTCCAATTTACGTGTCCTCAGAAAATAAATCTTTCAAATTATAATAATTATTATTATAATTGTAAAAATAAGAGTCTTTTATCTAGACCCTTGTGCTTTTATTTTGTTGCTGAATTGAATTTGAAACTGATTTCATTACTGAGCCAGTATTACAAGTTTCCATTTGCCTCTCTTATCTTTTTTATAATGTCATCTAGTTATATAACTTCCAGGGTGCAGTTCAAGATTTATTTACCTCATGAGTAAACATCCAAATGTTTCATTGTGGTGTCTCGGTAATAAACCTGTCATTTACGGGGTGGAAGAGTCCAGGCAGGTATTTCTGCAGCGATCACAGTTGTTTTCTTGTCTTGCAGTCGTCACCATTGCTGGCAGAAAAGAGAAGAATCAGCGCTGCTAAATTTTTCAGCCGGACCATTGTCCTCAGGCAGCTGCTCTTTCAATGTTGGATACAGTTTTGCTGCTGTTGCCAGGCTGAAATCCCACAGGGTCAGGACCTCCCTCATGGCAGCTCTGGTCCTCGGACTGCTGCTTTTTGCCATGCAGTCCCCTCCTGTGCCCTCCAGGCCAATGACAGACGAGGGGTTGCCTTCGCCTCCCACCTCGAACCCCACCGACAACGGGACAACCACGCACCCGAATGGAACCCTGCAGCAGCTGCCTCAGATTATAATCATCGGTGTGAGAAAAGGGGGGACGAGGGCCCTGATCGAGATGTTAAGTCTCCACAGCAGCGTCGCAGCAGCTCAGAACGAGGTGCATTTCTTTGACTGGGAGAGTCACTTCCAGAAAGGCTATCCCTGGTACCTGAGCCAGATGCCCTACTCCTTCCCTGGCCAGCTGACGGTGGAGAAGACACCGGCCTACTTCACCTCCAGCAAGGTCCCCAAGCGCATCTATGACATGAACCCTGACATCAAGCTGCTGCTCATCCTCAGAGACCCGACAGAGCGAGTGCTCTCAGACTACACGCAGGTTTTTTACAACCGCCTCCAAAAACACAAGCGCTACCAGCCAATCGAGTCAATGCTGGTGAAGGACGGAGAAATCAATCTGAGGTACAAGGCTCTCAACCGCAGCCTGTACTATATGCACATGCAGAACTGGCTGCAATACTTTCCACTGGAGAATATCCACGTGGTGGATGGGGACGAGTTGATCAGGGACCCTTTACCTGAGATGAAAAAAGTGGAGCGGTTCCTGAAACTGGAACCTCAGATCAACGCTTCGAACTTTTATTTCAATAAAACTAAAGGATTCTACTGTTTGAGGGACCACGGAAGAGAACGGTGTTTGCATGACTCCAAGGGCAGGGCGCATCCTCATGTGGCGCCGAGCATCCTGCAAAAACTCTACCAGTTCTTTCACCAACCCAACAAGAGGTTCTTCGAGATGGTGGGTCGAACCTTCGACTGGAAATAAATGTGTGAGTAGTAGAAAGGAAGTGTCTTCGTAAGTGGAGTCCTGATCGCATGCATAGAGGTATAAGAGTTCATATTAAACTAACAAAGTCCTTATTTGAAGCCTTAAAATACACTATATTAATCTCAATTTTAATCATTCCTTTTTTGCTTCCTCAAAAAAACTAGAACTCAAACTCTTTTTGGAAACTTAAGTATCAATAGATTAATTTAATTGACATACTAAATCCCCAAAGGACTTTGTACACGATAATGGTTGCCAGTTCATTTTTTTTTTTTTATGCAAAGTCAATAATAGTGTTTCTCGGAAATGTAATCCACCAACTTGTCTTGACTGGTTACTAACAGTGTAGATAAAGGTCATGTAAATTTAAACTAAATCTATTTTTCTACCAGTACGTTTGTTACAGGAACGCAGATGAGCCGAATAACAGGGCAAACTGCAGTTCAGGAATATATATACATATATATATTTATATGTTATTTTCTTAAGTTGTTTTTAAACTTACTTCTAAAAGAGAAACCTTGTGGGCTCGTCATGTGTTATAAAAAAAATAAATAAATGAACCGCTTCCTTTGCGCACATCAAGCCCTAGAGCAACATGGTATGTCAGCCAGTTCCCACAACAGTAAAGTGTAGCAGGCACAGCACGGTGGAAGCTTTCACCACAGATCTCACACCAAGAACTAAAACCTACCGCATCTTCAGTATGAGTTACCATGCATCATAAGTCAAATATTGTCTCCTTTAGTACCTGAAAAATATTTTGTCTCATGAGAATGGCTGATACAACAGCACTGTTTGGATCATTAAAGTGTACTGTAACTGTAATTTTTTTTTTTTAAGAGATGAGATAAGAATAAAAATGTATTTTATTTTCAAGCCAGTCTCCTGTTTTTCATGTTTTGTTTGTTCCTTCATATAAGCCATTTGATTTTATCCCTGGAAATTGGAGACATTAACACGAACTCAACGTGCGCATAAAAGGGCACGTCAAGAATATCCTCTGCAGCCTACATTATATTTATATTCCTTTTTTTTTTTCTGTACTCCCAATTTCAAGTTAATTTTTAAATTATTTTAAACCATTGCAAGAGTTATGAAACCACTCTTCTGTGTCAGTCATTATGGTATTTTGTGTCTTGACTTTCAAGGTTTGATCTCATGTCAGTACCACTGATTGACCACATGAGGCAGTAGATGTACAGCTCCTGTGTCCACAGTTAAAAACAGTGTTTTTCGCTGCTAACATACTTTATAAAGCAAAATAATTCTATCCCAATAGGATTATGACGTTAACGTCAATCACCATAGAATAAAAGTGAACTTTATTTGCCTTTCGTCTCTGTGTCGTGTTTAGATAACACGATAAAACGTTTGTGCCATGTGTGCCAACGTGTGTGCCAACTCATAATTCTGAAACAAAATGTTTAGGATTCTTTTATCAATAGATTGCATTGATTAGCAATGTCATTCCAAATAAACATTTAATTCTGTTGTGGAATGTTAATGTGAAATAATAGGCATTTTTTAATTTTTTTATGTTTTTAATTCTTTTATTTTTCATGTCTGTAAATCCATTTTCCTGTTACGTACTTGTAACCGGGGTGACATGCCCAAGTTAGGGGCCACAAGTGTTATGTGTTATCCATGCACATTCAGTGGAGATTGATTTTAAAGAGTAGTTTTTTTTTTGTAATTCGCTGTAGACACTGCTGTCTGCCGTCCTGATGATGTGACCCAGATGCATTTATTAGTTTGAGGATTAGTGTAATGGAACTGCGAGGAGGCAGAGAAAGTGATGCCTGACTAAGGGAAATGAAAAGGAAGAAAAATCAAAAGTTGTTAACTTGTTTATGCCCAAGGCTTTGATCTCCTCAAGTCTGTTGTTTAGAAGAGGCAGCCGCTTTTATTTATTTTCTAATTTCATTGCTGCTTTCAGCACCTTCTCCATAACAACAACAGAAGCCAGTTTTATTTATTTGAAGTCCAGTTTAATTTACTTTCCGCTCAGGCTGAAATAATAAGTCACATAATATATGGCTAAATAATCCGTATTTGATGATAGTTTTGATGATGATAAAAAAAAAAATGCTTACATTCCTAATCATTCATAGTCATTGCTTTATGAGTTTGTTTTTTGTATTTCTTTTCAATAGAATCAAAAGTGAAAATGTTGTTTTGAAAAACAAGATATACCTTATCCACAGTCGGCAGGGGTGGCCTAGAGGTTAAGGAAGCAAACTAGGGTTCGTGATTCTGTGTAACTTCTTGTGGCCTCACCACCTACAGGAATGCTCACAATATGGTGCAGTGGGACTTGGGCAGCGCCAGCTGCACCTGCGACCTGGTCACGGACAAGCAGATGAAGATGAATGAGTGATATACCTCATTCATATTCAAAAATGATAGAATTTACTTTTATACTTATTATATACTTAGTACCTATACAACTTATTATATGAATATATTATTTTAATAATTCATTCTCATCTTCTTAACAGTTACTGGATCTCGGGTACAACAATCTCCACGCATGCCATCAAATCACAAAATACTATGAGCCTTCCTGTGAGTAGTGAATCATGGGAAAAATAAACAAAAAAAAAAAAGGCTGATGTCAAAATTCCAAAAACAAAACATCTCTTTTTTTTTACTTTAAGGTTGGAGAAAAAAAAACATCAACTTTATTTTTATTTCTACAGTTTTTATCATTACAATCTAGCATTAAACATAAGACCCACATGCAAAAACTGCACCGCCAGAGGTTTAATCCGGCCAAGTTAACAAATTGACAAAGGACAAAGATGGACAAACACTCAAATAAATAGGAATATATTCTTAGAAACTTTAACTTTTTAAATGGAACAACGAAAAACAGGGGCTTATTGTTATCTATTGGTAATTATGTTGTCATTGTCTTGGTCCGACCAACTTTAAAATAGATATATCAAAAACAGAGTTCAGAATTTCACAGCCTTATATCATTAATGGCCCTGAGACACAGTCTGAAGGTCAGAACATGTTGAGTATAATCACTCCTATCCACCTGTTCTTTATATCTGCTTTTATCTGCTACCTTTTATTAGTGTTTGTTTTGACTGTGAGCAAACAGTAGATTAACAGGTTTGGTAGGAAACTCCAGAAGGAAGTTAGGAGACATGGTGTTTATTTTGAAAATAAGAAACACTGTCTGGTCTTTGTTATTGTATCATTACAAAACTGGAGCGTTTGATGTCTGACTTTGGTTTTACAAAACTTTGCCATTTCCAAGTTAAAGTGTGGTTTTCTTTTTAATTTGACAATTTCACGAAAGAGAAAACTGGAACGATCTCCTCAGATGGAACCATCTACTAGTGGGCTGGGGTTTTTTATTTGTCGTTGTTTTTGCTTGATTTTTTTTTGAGTTGCTGTATTCTTTCTGCAGCTGTAATGAATCAGGAGCTGGCCAGCCAAAGCACAAAGGGCCATGGCCTCCAATTCAGTAATGTCAGTATTTAAGGTCCAGCTCCAAATGGATTCAGTGCCATTGTCTTACTTTTGTCTGCTACAAAATAATTCCTGCTTTTTTTGTTTTGCGTTTTTTGTCTTTTTTGGATTTCTTTCCTCTGGCTTATTATTCTGTTTTGGAGGTTATTTTCACCTGGGAATCTTGCCACCACTGCTGCCTGTAAACTGAGCACCACCTGGAGATTCACGACCACGTAAAGTCAGCGCCTGACCCGTTAACAGTGTTGAAGCACAACCACCAGGTCGCACGTTCCCACCAGGAAATTATGTAGAGCTTTTATTCTGGAGGTGCTTAAAAAAAACAGAAAAGAAAACTGCATTATTTTTTTTCTTTTATAACTTCAACCAAAGCACAGTCTTTATTGTTTTTTTGTAAGTGGATCAGCATCTATTAGGAGTTCATGAACGCCTCATTAGTCTAGTCCGCTCCGCACCCCCTTTCCTCTGCCCTGCCAGCTTTACATTTCTCTTAACATCACCTAATTAATCTCAACCACATAATTAATTTGCTGCTTGGCCCCCCCACACACACAGCGACAGTGAGGAGACGCAGGAGTGCAGTGAGGAGTTATGGTCTCTTCCTCATTCCTTGCCCCTCCCCCCAACCACCCAGCAATCCTCTGACCGACCGCCACTACCATCCTACCACCAAGGGGTTGCATTTTTTTTTTTCCCTGTCGTTAAACTTCCAAGACGAGTCGTCTGCTCCTCTCCACCTTCTCCTTCTGCCCCGTCTTCTTATTGGTCGCTCTGGGCTGTTTTTTCGGAGGAGGATGATGTGATCCAGTAGAGCTCAGCCCCCCTTTGCCCTCACTGGGCCTCAGCTCACTTTAATTGGAATGGATTGTTGGTCCAGACGCTATGTGTAAAACCAAGCAGGAGAAAGTTTCTCTTTACTCCTTCCTTCCTTTACATTTCCCAAATTTTAATCCTACGAATGAAGCCAAAAAGAAAATGACATCGTGTTTATTTTCTTTTTTTTTT
Organism: Paraplagusia blochii; assembly: GCA_016785265.1. Taxonomy (NCBI): domain Eukaryota; kingdom Metazoa; phylum Chordata; class Actinopteri; order Pleuronectiformes; family Cynoglossidae; genus Paraplagusia; species Paraplagusia blochii. The sequence continues at coordinate 42,629 of JAFBJS010005016.1, forward strand.
AATACCACAACAGTTAGAGTTATTTTCTGTACTGCGTACATGTTCGTACAGGTTGGGCTGTAAGGTGAAACCTGTTATTGTTTTACCTCAACCCGATGTCTCTGACGTACACAATCTTATATTAATAAAAATGGACAAGTTACACTGAGTTTAAAGCAAGTTTGTCGCAAAAACTGCGGTCAATATTTTATGGCAAGGCTTTTCACGCCGAACAAAGTTCTTCGGAGTCTGGTTTTGTTTTTTACAAAGGTGGCACACTGGTTGTTGATCGACCAATCAGCTGTGTGATGACAGATTACTTAATTAAGTCAACTTAGGTGTGCAACTGCTTGGTTGAAAAAAAAAAAGTTTGGACAGTTTGGACATATCTGCTCTGGACCAATCCAGTAGTTTGTTGATGACAACAGTTTGTCAACATGGCTGCCTCCATGGTTTTACCTAATTTAAATAATGCCGCTTGAACTAAAATATTGGAAATTGGAAGTGAAAGTGACTACTGTACACAACTGTACACAATGAACCTCTGCATTGAATCCATCACCTGTGCTTATGGTGCCATGTTCAGTGCACCTCAGTGGTGAATTGGCAGTTGATGGAGTCAACCCTGAAACCCTGCAGACCCAAGTCCAGTCCAAATATTAAGAAAATATGTATTAAAATGTTACAGTCAGAATTTGTCTGTCAGTTATGTTATCAAAAATAAATAATTCAAGTTCTGGACAGATACCACCCAGATGTACTGTAGTACTGGAGCTTTTGCTGTGGATATTTTCTTAGTCTGATCCTTTCTGAAAAGGCCTCTAATCCTCCAGAAAATAATTTCTTTTTTTTTTATCTGTTAAGTGTGCTGATTGATTTCAGGAGCCTTTTCAATTCTTATTACAAAAACATTTTCTGGTTGGCGATGACGACATCCGAGTGAATAAATAAAAGCAGTCAAATTAAATGCCACGGCAGTGATTCAAACTCATCCCACCATCACACAAATCACCCTTTTCTCTGTGTCGGTGTTTGTTTATGAGAATTTCTGCTGCCGCCGCCTGATATGACTACAAATAACATTTATTACCTCTGGTTAGCGAATTTAGCTCATCCCTGAGGTAATGGAACAAAAATATGTTATTGGTAAACAGAATAGGAGTAGGAGAAATGGGGGGCGGTGGGGTTGCAACACTTTTGACGTATGTTTTTTTTCATTAGTCTTTGCATCTTTACCAGGTGGAGTCTCTGCTGCTGAGTTGCTTGTTGTCCACTGTTATCTCCTCTGGTATGAAATCTCCAAGCGAAAAATAAGTCTCCGTTGCCAAAGACGACTGTTGGGAGATCGGGTGGATACAAGATCTTCCCCCTCTTGACTCAGTGGCAGCTACAGATGAACTCCTGGTTGTTCTAAAATCCAATAACAAATTATACATTTGGACAAGTTTGGTGGCCAGATACAAAGGCCAAATGGGCTCTATTTAGCCCTCGGGCCTTAGTTTGACCATGCCTGTGGTTGAAGGTACTTCACTCCACGTGAAAATGTACATGTATACTTTCCATTAACAGAAACTTAATCCTAACTTGTATGTTGTGCCACTGATAACCTGGTGCTGGTGCGACTTATAGTCAGGATAGACAATAATATACAACGATCCCCGAGACTTAGTTTCTCATTCGCTGGCTGATTTTTATAGGGATTTTAAATATTGTCCTCCCATTGTGTAAGCATGACACCTCAATAGCAGAGAGTCCTGGGTTCTATTCCCAGAGGAACCACATGATGATGAAGTCTATTAAATGCATCTACCTGTTTGTTAATATGGGATTTGTGGCAGCAGGAATGTGTTGTTGGATTAACCAACTGACAGTGTTGTAAGAGTTGTCTTTGTTTGTTTGTTTAGCTCTGCTGAGGAAAATAAAGATTTCCAGGTGGATTTATATAATTTGAAAAGAACAAGGATTTAGAAGAATAGAAATTCAACAAGAAAATTACATTTTGAACTCTATTTATATAAAGAAAATCAGTTTTTGCCTCGCAATTTTTCCATTTTTGTATCTGCATTTTGACATATTTCCCTTTACTTGTATTATTTTTGCTCTGTTTTCAACATTTTTGTCTTATCCACCTGCCTTATCACCTCTGTACTCGCACTATACTTTTCTGTTTCCATTTGTACCAAGTAATTCTGTGCATTACACACACACATTTCATATTGTCATTTTTTTTTTAAGCTGCATCTTGAAATAGATTTACTTCCGGTTTTCTTCTTCACATTTGGCCTCAAGTGTTGATACAGCAGGTCAACATTTGCCATCTCCTCTGTATCCTAACTCCAGCTACCTCCATGTCCTCCCTCACTGCATCCATCTCTTTGTCTCCTACCTGTTAGCTCCATCTCTAGCATTCTTCAACCAATATAACCACTGTCCCTCCTCTGAGGGGTTCATGTTTTTCATAAATGTGATATTTTATCTCCCAGTGTTTTTACAGAAAAAAAAACTTTATTAATCACTAATTTGACTTTTGTGGCTGAGCTCAAATCATTTAGTCATGATGGCAAACATCTGCAAAATGTTCCACCAGGGATAGAGTTCAGTCTCCACGAGGTTTGGTCCTTGTCTTTGCTCAGCCGCTAGGAGCTGCACCACTTTATGAATGTTGATATAAAATCATGAACCATTTAAACATTCTGTTTAGAAACAACAGCTGTTGAAGAGAGTCAGGGGCAACTGTTTCCCTTAGAGACCAGCATCCTTAAATGTTTTTGTTTTTTTTTTAATTGACAAATCTGTTTAGGGGTTTGGTCATCATCACTTTTGAGCTTATTTAGACTTCTCTGACGTTACTGTTCGTAGAATACATTCATTTGAAGTTTTTAGAGTAAATACAGCAGATGGTCCAAATCAAAGTTAAATGCCATGCAAGAACATGGCATTACAACGCTGTGTGTGTATGTGTGTACGTACGTGCGTGTGTGTGTGTGTGTGATTGTAATGCGCAAGGCTGCTGCACATTGAAACCATGTGTTGTTTTGCCCTCTGCTTCTTTCATTGTGTGACGTTGTTCAGTTTAGGTCAGCGGGGGGAAATGGGCCCCCGCTTAAGACCCAGTTTACGTCTTATGTCTGTGTCATTTTGTGACTGTTGTCTTTGGAATCCTTTGTTTGGATTTTCCTCAGCGACACGCACATGGATCCAAGGAGACAGCAGTGAGACCAACAGCTGCTGTTTCACCTTGAGCTAAAAACTAAAATCAGTCCTCTCTCTGTGGAGGTTGCAGCAGACGAGGGTGAGTTGTGAGGGGGTTCTTTAGTAGTTTTCCAAGCAGGTAAATACAGCTCAATCTAATTTGTCAGTTCACAATCATAGAACATGTCTCCCTACAGTCTCCTCACAACACTGCAATGAATGTAATTAAAGAAACATCAACCCTTCAAGGTCAAACTTCAACTTTTTTTGCAGTTTTTTTTTTTTTTAAATGAAAATTACTGCTTATATTCCCAAATCACAGCTTCGGCAAAATAGAAAACAGGTGGTAAATTGTGCTTTCTGCGTACGGACAGAATTACATTCAATCAGAGCAGCCAGGGAGGGAAAATTCACTCTGCCCGCTGCCAGGCTCTGCAAATAAAACGAAGAAAATCAATTGGCTGTTTCATGATTGACCAAATCCCTTCACCCGCGAGTCTTGAAATCCAATGACCTGCACGGCTGATGTATCGGTGTTCACTCGCAAAAGGATGGAGCGATCTTTTTTTTTTTACTAATTGAAACATGAACATTTGAAGTCATCCCCAGTTGGACTGTGTAGTTTATCTGCTCTGTCTTGGAGTTGGTGAACACCTCAAATGTCATTTCTCTATCTTATTCATATTGTGACACGCTGTTGCGTTTATTCAGTCAAATATAACTGATTATGTTAAGAAAATATATCTTATATTTACATGCATGCAGCCATACATATTTAATCGTTCTTTTTCGGAAAGTGACACCAGCATTTACTTGACATTGTAAGCTGTAGAATAGAATAGAATAGAGTAGAATTCAACTTTATTGACATCGCACATGTCACAAGAAGCGGGCAATAAAGTGTGCAGTGGGTGACTTTCATGTACCACGCTGCACACAAATAATTACATCAAATATTTTTGTCAATAATTTATCAATTCTTTTGTCTGATTTCTTTCTTTTGATTCGGTTTATAAACAAGGATGACTCCGAGCATTTACAGTCCCCCAGAGACTCACAGGTGAAACGTGAGAGGGGACCTTGATCTGATGATGTTACAGCGTGCAGTTTGCAGAAGGTCGATAGATTTCCATCAACTTCATGCGTGTGTCACTCAATATCCATCGGGGTAGTCTGAGGGTACGTTGTCTTCTCTCTGTTCCTCTTCAGGTGGCACCTGAGTCTGTACAGGGAGCTTCTTGGAGAGTGATTTAGCGCCAGGGATGCTCCGATTACAAACAAAATCATTTACACGTAAAGTCACATGGGTCCCTTAACCATTCTTAGATTACTTTTTGTTAATTAAGGTTTAAAGTATGGTTACGGTTCTTTTTGGTCAGAATTGTTTAGTTACAGATTAGAGCTATGTTCTAAGATAATTTGAAGAAAGAACACCGGAAAGTAATATTTGATACTAGAGAAGGGGACAGAATGCAGCCTGCCAAACTTGTCCCGATTATATAAATCAGGGGTCTCAAACTTGCGACCCTTGAGCTATTTGTGGCCCGTGAGCGATATTTTGTGGACCCCACCTTGATGGGAAAGTTGAATGTTAGCGGGGACCACAAGATTTATAGAAGGATTGACTGCAAGTTAATGCTGGTTTTGTTTGATGCACTCAGTGGTAGACTCAGCTGTGGATGAATGTGATTATTACAAAACTCGTCTGAAGTGGGGTTTTTTTATTTCATATTCACCATTTTTTTCTTCTGTATTGAACATTTACGGATAATGAGGCCCTGTTGAGTTAGAGACAGCTGATATAACTGTTTTGGTTTGTCATTATACTTCTGCCTTTTCCCTGCAATGCCCACATTTTCCCTGTAGATGGCACAATGATGGCTAAATGCATTTTAGCCAATGAACATGACTTTTAAATGCCATTTATTTTTGTTAACATTGTCTTAGAATCTACACTGATGTTGGTTAGCAATGGTGAGAAATATCAGTACTGATGACAATGTGTGTGTTCAAACTTTTGGTGAAAATTAGTGATCTGTTTGCCACTAAGATGCCAAGTCATAATTTTTCAAAAATTGCACAGAAATATCCAGTATGTTGTATTTAAGTCAAATCTATTTTAAACCTCTTGGTCACTTAAGAAATTACAAAAAAAAAAATCTTACAGAGACTTTTTTTGTCCTCTTTCCTATTGGCTAATTGAACTTTGAAGTAGAGACACTTTGTTTCCAGTCCAGAGGATTTGGTTGAACTCTCTCGTCTTCAATTTGGTTCTCATCATTTAGCCCCGAGTCAATGAGGCTGTTTTACATATCACCTTGGAAACTGCCTTCTTCATCATTAGGCTACTGTTCAGAACTTAGTTGATAGTAGTTTCATTCACAGCAGACGTTTCGTATGGAAATGTGGCTCCGCCCTGCTCTGACAAAGTGAGGCTCATGGCTATAAAAGGATTTTGTTTCCAACTCCAAAACAAGACAACCATTGAAATTCCAAGGAGAGAAAAGAATTACTGTAGAACGGTGAGATTCCATCTTCTACACCACAAAGGAGCGACATTGTTTGGGTTTGACTGTAATATTGTTATTTTATTACACATATTTATTTTATATTATGAATTGATTCGATATATTAAGATGTTGTCTGGAGAAGTTGGATAGTGCATATTTCCAGGATTAATTAGGCTACTAACCTCACAACCTAAGAAAAACTCTTAGACCCTACTGAAATATGCAACAGCTGAAGTTTTGAGGATCCTTGGAGATATACAAAGCTATTTTTATATCGGCAAAAACTGCTGACTCAGATGTTTCTAATCTTATCACCGGGATATACAGTGTTTTGAGAGTCAATCGAAATGGGGAGGTTACAGGGAGTAGATGCAGTGAAGGTGCAGGAGTTTAGATACTGAGGATCAACTCTTCAGAAGAGTGGAGACTGTGGAAGAGAGGAGAAGAATAGAGTACAGGCAGGATGGAACAACTGGAAAAAGGTGTCAAGACAGATCAGAGATGGAAGAGAGTCAGCTAAGGTGAAGGTAAAGGTTAACAGGACTGTTGTGAGACCAGCCATGATGGATGGATTAGAGACACTAGAAATAGGTAGAAGACAAGAGGCAGAGCTGGAGGTGGAGGAGTTAAAGATGCTGAGATTCTCTTTAGGAGAGACAAGGATGGACAGGATCACGAATGGGGTGATTAGAGGGACAACACAGACAGGAAGGTTTGGAGAAAAAGCTTGAGAAGCCAGATTGAGATGGTTTGGACATGTCCAGAGGAGGGACAGTAGATATAATGGTGGAAGAATAATCCTAGAGATGGAGCTACCAGGTAGGAGACAAAGGTGAGATTGATGGATGCAGTGAGGGTGGACATGGAGGTAGTTGGAGTCAGAGTAGATGATACAGAGAACAGGGGGAGACGAAAAAGGGTGATGTTGCTGTGACAACCCCTGTAAAAGAGACAAGCAAAAAAGAGAAGAAGATCAGCAAGACATAATATATATATTTTTTTTTTGCATAAACATTGTACTATATTGGGGTCGTAGGATTTTTATTTACAAGAAAGCAACTTGTTGACTATTTTTGACATTTGAACATTTGAGGTAACATTTAGTTTTGAGTGCTCATCTGAGTTTCAAGCTTCACCTGATCTCAGGTCAGATGCCGACCATCATCCTTGGTCTCACTCTCTCAGTAGGTACTACTCATTGAGTAAGTACTCTCCCTGAACCATTGCATTAGTGTTAGTGCAAATTATCATGAGTTCTGAAGCAGTGGCAGCAGAGAGCATATAATGCTCTAATGAGACAAAACACACTCAGACAGTCTCTCCCGCTGTTGTGCATCTCATACTCCATAAGGGGCAGTAATGTGGTGGAGAAGAGAAAGAGGGGGGAAGATGTTATCTCCATTGAAAATAGAAAAAGAGTGAAAAGAGGGTAATGCTGACGTAGCAGCGAGTGACAAAGATGTTTTGATGTTGAATAAAATGAATATATATATATACATATATATACACTATATATATGTATATATATATATATATATACACAGTATATATATATATATATTCAATAAATTTTATTTATAGGCGCCTTTCTGGACACTCAAGGTCACCGTACACAAGAGAAGAAAAAAACAGTAAAAACATTAAAACATAATGAAACAATGTGAAACAGTTAAAACAATTAAAATAAAATAAATAACTCAATTAATTAAAAGTCAGGGGGTGCTATAGGTAGTTAAGCTATGTTGAAAAACTTAAAAAGTACAAGTCAGGGGTGGGTGATGGGGATATATATATATTTATATATATGTATATATATATATAGCTTAACTACATATATATAAGTATATATATATATATGTATGTATCCCCATATTTGGCAATTTCTTCCACAGGAAGGCTTACAGTAGACTGTAGTGTGATTTGGGTTGTTATTGTGGAGACTCCTGCCGCTCTCACACAGAAAGGATAAGACAATGTACACGAATGAATGAATACATTTTGGTGTTTTAATAGTTGGAGGAATCTTAATTAAATAATTTATAGTATGTTATGAAAAAACATTGAAAGAATTTCTCACTACTAATAAAATTGTTCCAATTTTTTCCGTTTATTCAGTCCATTATCATAAACTTAAATTTCCTAGGAAACAATGTGTTGATAATGGGAAAGGAAATTAACCAATCAGTGGTGTCTGGGTAAAATGGTGACTCCCCCTATGTAGGGCCCTTTGTGGCTGTAATAAAAGCCAGTGCAGTTCAAGTCAAAGGCGGGCAGTATTTCAGTTTGACAGCCGTGTTACAAAACTGAGAGAAAGTCACAGTTTTACCATAGTGTCAGCTGGCTTTTTTATTACATTGCATCTGAGGAATCCACGAGATGTTGCTGCTGCTGGTAGTAGTGGTGGTGTTTGCTGCTGGCGCGTAGCAGCAGGATGTAGGGTGAGAAGCATAACGTCTGTCTACTTCTGTTTCCTTCTTAATTTCACACACTGTTGATTCGGCCTATTGACTGACTGCTTATGGTGATGCAGTTGGTCCAGTGACTCTGCAGCGGAGGCAGCACATATAACTCTTCCTCACTGCTCCATTTCCCTGTGTAGGACCCTCACTTATTTAATAGGCTGACGCCGGGCCCATTCCAACCAATCTGTGTGTGTGTGTGTGTGTGTGTGTAAGATGGACTTATCGGGTTGCACCCATGGGCAAAGTCTTCACTTTGCCTTTGTATGAGAGGTGAGAAGAGAAGTTATGTCGAGGCAGTTCTACATGGACTCCAAGGGCTTTTTGCACTTCCGTGTCCCTTGAGAAAGGGTTTCTCTCAGTTCTGTTTCCACTGTTTCTTCTCTTCCCTACTTCCTGTCTGTTTTGCATCCTCCTCCTGTAGTTGTTTGCTGCCTCCAGCCAGTCGTCGCTGACCTACTTTCCTCCAAACGTCTTCATACAAGCTCACCTGCTGCTCATCATCAAGTGTTTCTACTCGTAACCCCGCGCAATAAATAGCTGCTGAGTTATAGTCGTTGCTTAGAGGGCTCTGTAAGTTTGTGGGCTGGAAAACAATCATGTTTTCGACCAATAGATGTAACCAACTGTTTCATCTCAACGTAGACCACCTGCAGATCCATCCATCCAAACATCTTAATTCACTTATAACGGTTCAGGAATGCAGCAGTCTCCTTCTGCACTGCTCCTTTGACATGTTCCTTCATCTCACCCAATCTCCCTCTTCCCCAAGGCTTTGCCTTCTATTCTCATGTCTTTATATTCAATATATATCTATAAATATATAAATGTCTAAGCTGTGACTCCATATTCCTTCTTTTATTCGTCACCAGGTCGTTGGAGCAGCGTTCTCCATTGGCACCACTCAAATCACACTCCACTCCAACAGCCCCTGGGATTTATTCTTGCCCAGGAGGTGAATGAGTTCCACATCAATCACAAAGACTGATTGAAACCAGTGTGACCTGATAGATTTTTCATGATATTTTAGTGAAACCTGCTGAGGATACATTTGACAAATACATTTTGGTCAAATGCAGGGTGGCCAATCACACTGCATATTTTTGAAGGTGTCCAACATTTCTTTTGCTCCTTGCCTTACCTACAGCACAATGTACCTCCATTTTGACCAGTTTTTATCAGTGTGAACAAAATCTGTCTGTCTTTTAATCTAGTCCACCAAAATTTTCCTAATTATGCTATTAATTTAATTTATTACTGTCCCTCAACCCTTTCTCTGCAATACTAGCATTTTCCCAATACATAGCATGCAAATGGCTAACATGATTTTAGCATTTTAGCATTTGTTTTGCATCATGACTTTTACACTTCATGAATCTTAGTTCACACAAATGTCCCATCTATCTGTCCCATGTCTGGTCTAAACCCACATACTCTATATGTTTCTTACCTGTAACAAGCTATGCTAACTCAGTGGTAACATCATCAGCTAGGACTGAGGTGTCAACGTTGATATCAAGTGGACCAGACCATTTTTTTTCTCTCTTTTTTTTTTTACAGAAATAAGTCTGCATTTCAGAAGTTTGGGGTCTCCAAGGCAATTTTGGTTTTCCATGAAAAGTTGCACTTTTGTTTACCACCACCATGAGTTGCAATTGCAGCATAAAAGACAAATTAACTTTGACTGCACAAAGGTTTTCCAATCATCCATTAAACCTCTGATTCAATGAGCAAACATATTGTACCATTAGAACACTGGACGGATACCGGACTTCAATGCACTACAGTATGTAAATATTGGACCAAAAATCAGACATTTGCAGCTGGAATAGTCATTTACCACATTTCAAAAATAAAGTGACCCCTAAACTGTTAAAATGGTTCTGTATGCTGAAAATATTCATATTATTATAAAATTCCTTTATTAATTCATCTTCATTCATTTATCCATTGCCGGGTGTAAGGTAAGTCTCTACATCTGCCACCCAAATCACATTACACAATACTATGAGCCCTCCTGTGGGTGGCGAGCCCACTGGAATATTTAATGAAATCAAATTTCGTATTGTTTTTTTTTTGTTTGTTTGATAAATTTGTGTGAAAAAAAAGGCAGGATTTAACTCCCAACTGGGCCAGTTTTGTTCTACTTCCACGTGTTTCATGTTTGGGACCCAAAAATGAAGGAGAAAAAAATCCAAAAAGCAAAACAAACAAACAAAGGTATGTGAATGTAGAATATACAATGGCATTTAATGGTCGATCTAAACAAAAATATATTCATATTTAAGTGCCAAGTGAGATGAAATTAATGGAACTTGGCATGGCCACAAAATGCTGTAGGTGAAGGACGTCATAAACTCAGAAACCCCTTTTTTTTGGCAATCACATCTCCTGGCTATTTAATGATTTTATTTTTTTAAAGCTTAGCTTTGTCTGTGTCTCGTCTATCTTTTAGCTGCAGTTTCTGTAAATTTATCAACATCACAATGACTCTGATTCTCACTCGTGTAACACATTTAAAGTACCTTGTCCTAGATACTGAAAGATGGAGACGCTGTGTGTGGTCAGACCCCTGTAGGACATTTTCCACATAGTTAAATTTACTGGGGAGATTTCAAGGCCATGTTCCTACATTCAAGGACATTTTCCATGAGGTCATGCAAATATCTGACCCTGTTTCTTACTGTACTTTTCTTTCCCCGGTGCATCCGCTGTTTGTCCACTCCTCATCTCCATCGCTCCGTAATGAAAACCCCTGGTGTCTCAGACCCTGTGGGACAAGCGTCTGGCAAAAGGTTTCTTTAACGGCACTGAGAGCCACGTCTGCCCCCGTGATTTGTTATTCAGCGAACCGCATCTCTGGAGAAATGGATTTACTGCTATGTCCTCTGCTCAGGAATGAAGGTTACTCCACAACAAGGAGATGTCATTTGTGGACAAAATGCAATTGTTATTATGCAGCTTTGGGAAGGAGAAAAAAAAAAAAGCTTTCATCACCATTTGGTATTCTGGTGATGGAGATGAAAAGAGGAGAGTAGAAGGATTAGGAGGGTGGAGGATTACCAGGACACAGCTACACTTCCGGGTGTTTTCTTTTTCTTTTTTCTTTTTTTTTTTTCTCAGCATGTGCCGTAATTTCTTACTCTTTCTGCTACTTCAACCGTCTTCTGTTGGGTGGACAAACAGCAGACGGTTGAAGCTGCTGTCAGTGTGATCGCATTCCTGCTGAGCTGCATACTGTAACCTAGAAGAAAGTTTAACCTATGACCCTGCAGAATAGCAGAGGGAGAGCGGAGGCAACGTGCTTGGATTTACACCTGGCAGCACTGCACTTTGGAATTTACGTCTATGGTACTTACCAGCAGCTGTGCAATGTCAAAGAATGGTCAGTGTACTGTTTTATATAAATTTAGGATTTTAAAATAAAAAGATAAAAAAAAAAACCCATCAGTGGATTTTGCCGTTTTTGCATTTTCAAGTCATAGAATCTGGAAAAAAAATGAACCCTGAAGTGATCATAGCATAAGAACTGCATAGCATTTCAGTAACTTTCACATGCATTTCATAAATGTTAGATCTGGCCCATTAATTTAAGCCATTTTTCTGCTGCAGCCAGAGGTGGGAATTACAGCTCCCTGATGTCTTAGTTTGATGTAATAATTTCATTGTCTTGCTCACAGATGTTATAAATATCTGGGACAAGGTTTGGTTTCAAAACTTCCTTTCACTGCTTATGTGTCTGGAATAAACAGCTGTAGCTGTTCAATTTTTTTTGGGGGGGGGGGGATTGCTGCACTGTTACACCACTTTTGTTTTGATTCCCATAAGTGGTAGCTAATTTGTTAACATGTTAATCCAAGAGGAGTG
>JAFBJS010005016.1:54924-68616 GCA_016785265.1 Paraplagusia blochii
GAGAAAGGATAAGGGGTCAGAAACCCAAAATGTCCAAAGAGCCATATTGCCAAAAAAAAAACAGATAACATACATATCTGGAGCCGCAAAAAATTAAAAGCCTAATATAAAACTAATATGAAGGCAACATAGGCTCTCAGTATATTAGCTATATAACTTATTATTAAAATAACTAAGCACTATGAGCACAAGCATTGATGAATATTTGTGCTGTACAACTCTTTTCTTTTCGCCTTATCTGGGCCACAGAGTGCAATAACCCACAGCCTGCAATTATTAAAATAAAACAAACTAAAATTTATTAATATTCATATTTATTAAATGAGTAAAAAAAAGTTAAACTATTATTTATTGGGTAACAGGGTAAAACCTTTGGAAAAAAAAAACAACTCTAGAGCAATTTTTTGGTCCATTTTGATGCACTTTCAGTCCTTTTTCTATTTCTACACATTTTTGAAAAAATCTCCAGCAAGCCACAAGGGGTGTGCTAAAGAGCCGCGCCGACCCCTGATCTCAAGAGTGTATAAGTACTTTTTTCAACTTAATACAAATGGCACCAGGGACAGTTCTTACGTGGGCTAAACGGAGCTGAATAGAAAAGATTTATCAGAGATTTATCAGGTAGTAAATTGCACAGTAAAAAATATATTCTTATACATTAATAAAACCATATATTAAGAGTTTTGACATATTGTGTCTCCAAACAATGTATTTTAGTGAATTTTCTCTCCGCTCCAGGAGTTCCACAGATCAACGCAGCTGCGCCTTTTCTAGAAATGGAAATGACATCGACAGGATCAAGGCAAATCCATTAACAATGTGGACAAACATTTAAGCAGAAAACGCTGTTCTGTCGACCGTTCAATAGTTGATATTGATCAAGCGCGGGAAAAAAATCTCCACGTCCTCTGCCTCCGCCAACATCCCCTCAGAGCCAAATACTCAGCAACAATCTCGATTCTTAACCTTGTTATCGCTGTTGCTGCATCACTGCTTTGTCTGCAGTTTAAAGTTGAGGAATCTGAACATTTAGTGAGGTCAAAAAGTCTATCCCTATTTCCTCAGTGTCCATTGAGATGACAGAACCATCGGAGCTTAGAGGGGAGATGACGGAGGGGGTTGCGGATGGAAATTAGGGATGGGATTAATGGGTTTTTGCAGTTATAAACAAGGATTTTTTTTTGGTCACATGCCAATCTGATGTGTGAGACCGGCTGCAGAGGTGGGAACCTTTATGGTACTGTCCCTAAGAGTGCTGTTGATGTAGGTAATAAGTTGTGTCCCAAACCACCTTCTCCGTGGAGCAATGGTTATTCCAGGTTGACAAAAATGGCTTTTTTACCCCTCTCTCAAACAATCTTTCTTCCTTGGTCTAAATTTAGACACCATGGTCCTCAAAAGAGTGATTTGTAGCCTTCAGGTGTAGGTGGACAGCTGTGTCCTGTCCTAAGGTGTTGGTTCCTCCTGTGTTGGGCCATGCCCCTGTGTTGCTGTTTGTCTCTTCTCTCCAGAGGTCCGTACAACTCAAATGTAGACTGAATGGCATGAACTGCATTGTCCAGCTTGTGTCTTGGAGTTCTGTCTTTGGGATGAACCAGTTTTTTGTCTCAGGGTGTTGCCTGGTTTGAAGTGCAGACAGATCTGGTGCTGCACCCCTGCAATGTAAGGAATGAGGACATCACCCTCCCTGTTATCATCCCTCTCTGCAGACCTCTTCTCAGTGGTTTTTAAAATGACCCACTGGTCTTAGGCTGGACCTTGAGCCTTACTTGTGGGAATGGTGCTTGTCTGGAAAAACCCTAGAAAAAATAAAAAGGTATTCTAATGATTCTACCCTGCAACCTTCAAAGAAATTACCTGACCATCTTTTCCTCTTTTGTGGGAGTTGACAAACTTTGATCGCTGGTCACATTTGGTCAAAATCAGATTGATGGAGTGTTTGTAATAAAAAGGTGGTGAAGTTCTGAATGGGTCACAGCTGGTCTTAAATCTAAATAATGTGAATCAGCTGTTGAGCATGTGTTTTACTTTAGAAAATCTTTTATTTTGAAAAGAGGTTTTTTTTTTTTTTTTTGGAAAATTAATTTGTTTGGTTTGAATTCTTAACCTAAGGACCATAGGAAAATATGGGTCAGCTGCTGAGCATGTGTTTTATTTTAGAAAATGTTTTATTTTGAAATGAGTTTTATTTTATTTTATTTTTTTTGGAAAATTAATTTGTTTGGTTTGAATTCTTAACCTAAGGACCATAGGAAAATGTGGGTCCCAGTTGAGAACCACTAGGTCGATGGTCAAAGATGCATGCAAAACAGTGTGTCTCTTTAGTGTCCTTCTCTATCCATGCTTTATGCTTGTTATTACATAAATGTAATGGTATTGGACAGTTGCCCTTAAGGCACATATTTCTTAAATGTATTCTATAAATTTAGAATTTGCTCTTCTCAGTGTCGACATAGTTGCATCATTTCAACCGTCCTTCAAAGGTTCCATTGTACAGCCGTTCACTCCATAAAGATATTTTCGGGTTTTATTAAAAAACCATCAAGGTTTCACTGAGGTCATGGTCTGGGAGACATTTTTTCTGAAAATAGTCAACAGAATATTTAAGACTGTGGTCATTAGTAGTAGAAAATTCCTTCATAAATTCAAACCATGTGTCACTTAGAGCTGGATTCTTAGCCTAGAGACAATAAAACAGAGCCCCACTTATACTGACGGGCAGAGAAAAGAGGAAAAGCAGATTTTAGTCATTTAGTGAAAGACTGAACTCATAAAATCTGCACCTGTTTCAAGTCTAAGCTCTTTACTTTTCCTAAATGGAACCCGACGCAAGTCTTTTTTTTTTTTTTAAGGGCTTCCAAGCCCTGAAGGTGATTTGGAATTCAGAAGTTTTACGTCATGGACGCATGAGCAATTGTTGGTTGGCTTATGTTTTCACTTGGGAGTTAAACTTATTTTGGGACTTTTGTGTTTGAAATCTGTTTGTTGAATTTACAGCAATTTCACAAATTGACCACATGTGACGCCGTGTCTCTGTGAGTAAATATTATTGATTTTCTTGATGGAGGTTTACCCTGTGTTTAAAGGCAGCATATCATGGGAGTGAAACCAAAGACACATTTATTTTTCAGTAATGACTCGTTGTCTTGACGACAAAGCTGTTCTTCCCTGTTTCACATTTTTCTGTATGTGATGCCGATTGTCCACAAACCTAGCGAAACTCTAAGGTGTTGGTGGAAACATGCTCTCAAACATAACTTACTGACGGGAACACCAATGCAGGTGGCAGCGCTCCACAAAGATTCGGAAACAGACTCAAACAAAAGAAATGAATCCCACAACTAAATAAACTCACAATATAAATAAGAACCCTTCAGACCAGACTTGATTTTCTCTGACTGCAGCGTTTGTGGAACCTGTGTCTAATGCTGCTGCAGATTTCTGACAGCCTCAGGGTTTTTCTGTTTTCTGACATGGCGCCTATCTGAGAATGCGTGACGTTCCTGTCAGCCTAACCACATCGGGCGATTTCTCCCTGCCCTCTGTGATCTACAGAACTGTCACTTTCTGGATTGTTATTTTTTTCTTTGTATCACTGTGGGTAAACAGTGCAGACTGGTGTGAGTGAAAAATCCCAGGAGATCAACACTTTGGAAAACAATCAAAGCAGCAGCGTCAGGCCTAGACTCTCCGTCTGAAGTCAAACTTATTGAAAATCTTTCCTCCTTTCAGTCAAGTCTTCAATCACATCGGCCAGTAAACAACAACAACAAAATATTTACATACTGATTTGTGCTTTTAGAACAAAAAACGCACAGAATTAGGGTACAATAAAACAATTTTCAAAAAAATGAGCTGTTCAGTAATTCCACACGCAAGAGTTTTACTGTACAAGCAGTTTAAGTTTAGTTAACAATTAAATACATAAAACAAATGTAATGGACAAAACCTAGTGGCCATAAAAGGAAGGGCCAAAGCTTTTCCTAGAGTAAATAATAATAAGAGTAATTAATTATAATTATGTTGAAATGTATATTTCAATACATTCATATAATAATTGGGGTATTACTATAATATTCCTGATTTTTTTTTTTTTTGTCATTTCTTCTTAACTCTGAGCCAAGTCATGACATCCTTGGGTCAAATCTAACTGAAACTGTTAAGGAAGTCAATGAAGTCTTGACGTCTCAACTTCACTTGTTCTACCACAATTTGGATTCTCAGATGTCAATGGACTCAAAACCCAGACTAAACGTTAAGTAATTTAATTACCGTATTTTCCGCACTATAAGGCGCACCCAAAAGCTTTAAATTTTCTCAAAAGCCCACACTGCGCCTTATAATCCGGTGTGCCCTATATATGGACCAATAGTGAGCCACTACAGGTCTCGCAACTACGAGTAGCAGCAGCTTCTATTGTGTGTGCCTTATAATGCGGTGTGCCTTATGTTTTGAAAAAGGTTTTAAAATAGGTCATTCATTGAAGGTGCGCTTTATAGTGCGGAAAATACGGTAAATTAAGTTTTATTACAGTTATATTTTTGCAACATTTTAGTTAAATACATCACATTATTAATAAATAAGAAATAATTATATATAATTCACTCACAATGAGTAGACAGACAGACAGACAGACAGACAGACAGACAGACACTGCTCCACACTGTGAGCCTTCATGTTGGTGGTGAGCCCTGCATTGGAAGTTTCTCAGACCGTCCTCTCCTTCTACAGTCTCCTCACTGTTATATTTCTTTGTTTTTCTGTCTGATGTCTGTGACTGTGTACAGATTTAAAGCCCACACACTCATTCTTTTGTTTTATTCTCTTATCTTGACACTGTCTGTTTTTATTACGGTCCACTGTAAAACCGGCTCATAAAACAAAATGACGGAGAGAAACTCGGGGGCTGATGTATGAGTACTGGCGCCACCCAGTGGACGGATGGTTTAGATATCAGAGCTTCAAGCTGTGAATTTCAGTTCAGTTCAGATTTCAGTTATTTCTATTTTATTATAGGAGACATAAACAGCCAGTTTGAATCCACAGTAACTCTCATCCCATTAAGTCTATATTGTATCCATGCAGCAGAAGAATCAACCTTCATCTTATGTTACAGATAGCTGCTCACCATCCTCATAAGTTAAACAGGGAATCCCAAGGAACGTGATAGTGTGATGTCACCCTATTCAACATCTCATGAATCTCCCCTGCTACATCTTTAAAATTATAATCACTTTTCCAGGTTTGGACACATCGGCATCATTATTAAAAGCAAACTCTTAATATTGCTCTTTCTTAACACAAGCTGATATTTCTACTGTTAAATTAATGACTATAAAACTTCTCTCAAGTCTTTTTTTTATTATCCCAGAATGGGGATTTTTGCCAGAACTTTCGCCATAGCCGATTTTGCCTAAACACTTAATTTTCTGATACAGAAATTCACCAAAAGCAATATTGTGACGGAAATTAGGGATGGGCATGGCGTGACGTGGAAGAAGTTAAGACCCAGATGCAGGACTGGCAGAGTTCAGGGTTTTAATGACAAAATTAACAAACTGAAAATCACTGGCAAAAGGCCCGGCAGGTACAAAGAGTGACTTGACAAAAACAGGACTTTAAAAACTTTAGCAGGAGCAAGAACAACCAACCAGAAACAACCAACCTGAACCACAGAAACGAGAACATGCAACAAACAACAATCCAACAAGACCGAGTGAGGGAGAGGGGTATATATACTGGGAGCACCAGGTGACACGAGTGAGACTAACGACAGAGACACAGGTGAGTGTGATCACACTGACGACCAGACACTGCAGGAAGGGGAGACAGACAGGCTTGACAAAAATGTGCAAATGTAAACGTCTCAGAGTCTGATAATATCAGACATCCCATACAAAGATTTTATCAGGGCGTTAGCTGTCAACACCAGAATATTATTGATATTTATAATATTCATATTCATCATTACATTTTCAAAATAAAATTTATCTTAGACTTTATTTACTTCTTCTTCCCCCTATCTGACCCCGGGTCTCAGTGGTAACAGTCTCCATCACTGCCACACAAATCACATTGCTCCATACTGTGAACCTTCTTGTAGATGGTGAGCCCACTGGGAGTTATGTGGGTTGTGACATGGGCAAACTAAGGCTCAAGGGGCTGGATGCGGCCCATTGAGCATATAAATGCGGTGCGTCAACCTTGTACAAATTAAATAATTAATTTATATTATTATATGATATATAATATTATGATTGGATTCCTCAGTGGATGATGTCATAAAGGGTATTGGAATTGTTGTATTTTGGTTTAAACGAACATTCTTTTTTTTTTCTGCTCTGGACTCGACCCCCCTTGGGGCCCACAAGTCAAAATGTTTGCCCCATGTTTGGGATAGAACCTTAAGCCCTATGTACCCAAGTCTGCTTGCTTGTGAATCTCATGATCTACAGCAGATCTGTTGGCTGTGTTCTCACAGGCAGAAAAAAATTTAAACTATTGAAACCTGACTAGAAACATAGATAGAAAGTTCATAGTTAGACAGTTGTGATAAAAAAAAAATCCCCAGGTTGATCAACTTGATGTGACCGAAAGATGAAGGACTGGTGGAACATGTAGATGAGCCAGGCAATGTTAGACAAAGATGTTTGTGACAAAATGAATAACTGGTCGTGCCAAAAAGTGAAGCCAGTGCAGGTGAACTATGTTCCTCCTGCTGTAGCTCAGTGTCCATACTGTAGGTGATGTTGAGGGTGCATCATAACCAGGCTCTGAACCGTGTATAAACCTGCAGCTGCTGAAGAGTGGAGCTGAGGACTGTTGTCCCCAGAAGGTTGGACTGACATGACCAAACCAGAGGAAGTCAGTGGAGCAGAAGGTTGGATTAATTAGACTTGACCACGTTGCTGCTCATTCATTATTCCAGCTCCCACTGCTTCCACTAATGAATGTGTGTTGACTGGTTTCTATTTAAAGCCTGTCCACAGAGTTTTAACCTTTTTCTCTAAATAATGAGCCCTAACCTGGGAGTGCTGTTATTTCACATGGCTGCTCTAGTTACTGGGAGTTTATAGAGAAAACACAGGTTTTAGAGACTTGTATTATTATTCTTCATATCTATCTATCTATCTATCTATCTATCTATCTATCTATCTATCTATCTATCTATCTATTCTTCCATCCATCCACCCATCTATTGTCCATTCGTCCATCTATCACCCACCATCCATCCTCCCACTCATCCACCCATCCAACCATACGTCCATCTATCTGTCCTTCATGCTATTTATTATCCATCCATCCACCCATACATCCATCCATCCATCCATCTATCCATGCATTCATTCAACTATCCATCAACCATCCAATCCATGTATTCGTACATCCAACCATGTATCCATCCACCCGTCCTTCTATCTATCTGTCCATTCATCCATCCATCCTCCCATCTACCCATCTATCCGTCCATTCATCCATCTATCACCCACCATCCATCCTCCCACTCATCCACCCATCCAACCATACAGTACATCCATCTATCTGTCCTTCAAGCTATTTATTATCCATCCATCCACCCATCCATCCATCCATCCATCCATCCATCCATCCATCTATAGATGCATTCATTCAACTATCCATCAACCATCCAATCCATGTATCCGTACATCCATCCATGTATCCGTCCACCCGTCCTATCTATCCGTCCATTCATCCATCCATCCATCTAATTTTAATATAAGGGTGTGGTACTAGTTTAAAAAAAAAATATGAAGAAAACATAGGGCGTCAGGCTAAACTTATGGTCTCAGCCATCAGGACTAAAAATGTGACATTGTGTTGGCAGTGAAACAGAGGAATTATATCTTTAATGGCTTCTAACAGTGGCTCAGAACATGGCAAGAAAACAGAATCTTCTTGCTTTGTGGTGAATAGCCGCTTATGATGTTATCAGTGAGGCACTGATGAAAAACCATAAGGCTGCAGGTGCAATGGCTGTGCAGGAAATGAACACATGCGATACACTTCATAGGAAAATGAATTTTTTATTAGTTTGAGTTCTATTTTAGCATAGCTGCAATTTTTATACATGATCCACAGGATATTATTATTTATCTTATTTAGTGTATTTTTTTATTAAAAATTGCAAATTCTAATGGAGCTGAAAGTGAGGCAAAAATGAAGGACAGGAATGAAATTGTTAATGAAGTGAAACGAAAATAAGAATAAGAATTCCCCTGTTTTGTTTTTAAATAGCATAACAACATTGGCAGAATTAATTATTTTTCCAGGTTGGCCATAAAAGTAATAATTAATTCTAGTCTCAGCAAAAAAAATAGATAAAACATGAAATTGAATACATATTAATAAAGCTACATTAATGTAGCTTTATTAATATATCTACACCATAAAGCATAATTATTGATGAGAAATTAATTGAAAATGACTCATCTTGAACCAATACATAGCTTCAGATTTGTGACAGTCAGCTTTCAGTTCCATCCAAAAGTTTATATCGACCTATAAAAAACAGTTTTTCAAATATATGATATAAATTCCATATCTTCTTCTTCGTTTGGTTCGTCCCTTGTAAAGTTGATCAACATTTTCCATTTCTACCTGTTCTTTGTTCTTCCTACTCTTACTCCAACTACCTCCATGTCCTCTCTCACTGCATCCATCAGTCCCCCCTTTGTGTCCTACCTGGTAGCTCCATCTCTAAGATCATTCTTCTACCAATGTATGCACTGTCCCTCCTCTGAACATGTCCAAACCATCTTATTCTGGCTTCTCTAGCTTTTTCTCCAAACCTTCCTGTCTGTTTTGTCCCTCTAATCACCTCATCCCTGATCCTGTCCATCTTTGTCTCTCTTAAAGAGAATCTCAACATCTTTAACTCCTCCACCTCCAGCTCTGCCTCCTGTCTTCAACCTATTGATAGTGTCTCTAATCCTCCTAGTGTCTCCTTCACAGTCTCCACTGCTCTCAACAGTTGATGCTTAGTACAGAAACTCCTCCACCTTCTCCTCCTCTTCACCTTGTAACCTCACCATTCAGCTGTTGACTTTTTTATTTACACACCTGTACCCCTCTCTCTAGTCCAAACCTCCACCTCTCTAGGTTCTCTTCATCTGCAAACGTTGTTGCCTGCTCTCACTGCAGATCACAATGTCATCTGCAAACATCATTGTCCATGGAGACTCCTGTCTGACCTCATCTGTCAATCTGTCCATCACTAAAGCAAACAAGTTGGGGCTCAGGGCAGATCCTTGATGAAGTCCCACCTCCACCTTAAAGTCTTCTGTCCTTCCAACAGCACACCTCAACACTGTTGTGCTGTTCTCATACATACTCTGCGCCAATCTAACATACTTCTCTGCCACTCCTGACTTCCTTATACAGAACCAATATTTCTACATTGTATGCAATACGTTGTATTAAACCCTTTCTAAATCTGAGGTGCTACACCTAAAGCGAGCAGCCTATAATACCCATACATCTTCTCTTGGTTGACGTACCTTGGACATGAACAGACCATCCACATGTGTTGTGCATCTTGTACCATAAATTAATAAGATTAGAGGGGCTTTAAGCCGTTCAGTGCCCATAAATACTGAGGGTGCTTGAGGTGCCTGTTGTTCTGGTGCCTTGCTGATGTTATCGTGCTGTGGGATGAAGAGCACATGTTCAACTCAAAGCTACAAAAGTTACAGTTGCATCAGAAGACTTGTATAGCACTGGAACCGGGAAACACCAAATTAGGAGAGAGGGTTTTGGTGATGCATCATATACTGTATGTCACCATAAGAGAATATTCTGTAAGCAGTTGATCTGGGGATATTCGGGAGGAGATCCTCATCAGCCAGAGTTCCTCCAGGCAGATCTAATACCATTCAATTTGGAATCGAATACTGAAGTAGGTCATTCGGGATTCGATCCCATATTAACTAATCTGCATTTGATTAACTTTGCATTCACATTCAGTTTTATTTGGTATTCGCTGCGCATTCGATACCCGCTTTGCATTCACACAATAAGGAAGCGAATGCACATTAGTCTAACCATGGTCCAGGTAACGAAGTCTCGTTAATATGCGGTTTTATTCAACATTGATTCTGTCAACAAACGCACGTGCAATTTTGAAGAAGAAATGGAGCAGGTTAAAAAAAGATTAAGGCGACATATGAAGGCAATGAAAAGGAGACACAAAGAACGAATGAAAAAGATAAGGAGAAAAAATATGACGTTTTTTGTAATCCTGTTCCTAATAACGCAGCAACATATAGCGTTTGACAAGGAAATTAGCCGCTCCCGTAGCATGTGGTGTCACAAGAGGTCTTCAGCATGGTTTTACGCGAGATTTTACAAGCTCATTAAATTATTATGGGTGTTGTTGTGTTCACACACACTCCAGGAGTGACAACCGTTTTACTTTTTATTGCTTTACACCCGTATTAGTTAAGTTGATATCAAAACCCCCTACTAGAGGTGGATTAGTTAATGCGCACTAGTTGAGGAGTGAATGCGCGTTAGTTTGTAATGTGAACGCAAACGGGGAGCGAAACTGGTTTCGCGTTGCAGCGAATACTGAATTAAATGTGAAAGTTTTTTGTATTAAACTCTGTTTGCAACTAAGTCGGTGTCAGCTGAGACTTCTTCATTTAACATCTGTAACATCACACATATACACAACAACTTTACTGTTTTCACTGAATTAATTCCATATAAAATTCTCAAGTATTTCGTACACAACATTAATTTTAGATATTGATGTTTTCCTCTTTGTCGTACTGCAGAGAAGGTAAAATTGCATTTTTCTGAGTATAATAATAGGGATGAATATAATGTTTCTACATACAACATCAAGATCTACAGACCAAGAGTGCATAGCAAAGATTTTTGCATTTTTTCCCTCTATTCATAAAGACATTCATCTAACCAATAAGTATTGGATTACAAGACAAAATAGGGAAAATATTATTCATATTTGATCATGTAAATATAATCCTTATAATCAAGAATAACTGCAATCAATTCATTGCTGTTTTATGTTGTATGAGGTACCTCTGGAACTTTGGATGGTTCCCATTGAGGTCAGATCGATAGTACAGCCAATCCCTCGTGATGAAAATGACTGACATATTTAATGCTGCCTACAAGGCTAGTGATTTAAAATTCACCGTCTTTAGTTTTCATAGCTTCACAGTCATGAGCAGGCTGCAAATTTCAGCTCATTAACTCTACTTCGTCTTCCTGGCAACTTCCACAAATTTGACTAAAGTGGGGAGGCACAACTGGGATAAATGGAGAATATTCAGGGAATCTTTCAGGCTGTGAGCTGACCTGAATATCTGGCTCCTTTCCATTGTGGAGCCTCTGCTGACACACAGCTTCCATTATAACTGATGGAGCAGTGAACGAGGGAAAAACTTTAGGAGTGAAATTTTCACAGTAGAGAAGGAAGAGACCCTTTGGTGTTTGGGTTCATTGAGAAGTTTGCAAACTGGGACTATATCTGGAGCAGGAATTTATTTATTTATTTATTTATTACCATTTTATAAGAGAAGGGACAAAGATTTGTAAAAAAAAGAAATGTAAAAAATATATTTTTGTAAGTTTTAACTATTTTTGGATGTGGTGTGAGGAAAAAGAAAAATGTTTTGATTTCAATTAATAGTCAACACAAAAATACTAAACAGGTTTGATCATTTAAATCTATCTATATATATATATATATATATTTAAGCAGCACTGGTGGTTTAGCTGTTAGAGAAGTAGACTTGGGTCCACAAGGCTTCAGGTTCTAATCCACCTGCTGCCAGGTTGCCAATGCTTAAGGCTCACAGTATTGTGCAGTGTGATTTGGGTAGCGGTTGAGGAGACTGCTGCCCCTGACACCTGATAGTGGATAAAAGGATGAAGATACAATAAAAGGAGTGCCAAAAACATATTTACTCTGTTTTAGGCTTGAGTAGAAATATCTCCTACTGCTCTAGCTTGCAAGTTTAATCCATAGGAATGTAGGAAACAATGTATTTTTTTTTTAAATCATTTACCTAATTTTGACTAGTGGGACTAAGAATGACTAGTAGTCAAGAAAATAGGATAATGGTGTAATGATATTTTATTTAATAATTTTTCAATAAAATGTAATTTAATTTTAATAAGTTATATGTATATAATTATATATATGTATATATATATATATACATATATATATATACAGTATATATATTTGAAGTGCACAACTCTGAAAACTTCACAATTTGGTTCAATGTCCATTTTTACTCTCGCAATTCAATTAAAATCTGTTTTCTACTCAAATCAATTTCTGCCATAATTCACTGTCCAAAGCATAAATGAATGATATATATCTGTGATTATGAATTACTTGGCAAAATGACTGCAGTTGACAGACAAAAAGAGAAAAATAGAATGAAACGGTTGCAGGTAATGAAAAGGGGAACAGTGGAATGGTGAGGTTACAAGAAGCAGAGGTGGTGAAGGTGGAGGAGTTCAGATACTGAGGATCAACTGTTTAGAGCAGTGGAGACTGTGGAAGAGAGGAGAAGAATAGAGAACAGACAGGATGGAACAACTAGAGAAAGGTCTCAGGAGTGATTTGTGATAGAAGAGAGTCAGCTAAGGTGAAGGGAAAGGTTTACAGGACAGTTGTGAGACCAGCCATGATGGATGGATTGGAGACACAAGGAATAGGTAGAAGACAAGAGGCAGAGCTGAAGGTGGAGGAGTTAAAGATGCTGAGGTTCTCATTAGGAGAAACAAGGATGGACAGGATCAGGAATGAGGTGATTAGAAGGACACCACAGACAGGGAGGTTTGGAGAAAAAGCTAGAGAAGCCAGATTTAGATGGTTTGGACATGTTCAGAGGAGGGACAGTGATTATACTGGTAGAAGAATGCTAGACATGGAGCTACCATGTGAGAGATGAAGAGGAAAGAGGACATGGAGGTAGTTGGAGTTGGAGATGAGGATACAGAGGACAGGGGGAGATGGAAATTATTGACTCGCTTTGGCCCTGAAACCCCTGAAAAAAGGGATAAGCCAGAAAGAAAAGAAGAAGAAGAAACAGTTGCAGGTAAACACTACTGAATATCAATCTGCAGTAGGATTGATTTATTCTGTAAAAAATGAAAACGAGGTTTATATTTCACAAGTAGCTGGAATTGGTAGATGTTTTTCTGCAGGAACAGAAGTTGGTCCAAATGTTCATTTCTAATCATGCCCCACTGTGCTGTTATTATAGCCCCAGCTTTGGAGAACACACTTGTTCAAATTTAATGGACACACTGTAAACATGGACTACAACACGATGTGCTTACTAATAACAATCAGAATATAAATCTTCTTTTTTTTTAATTTATGAACCAATTTTAAGTCTTTATATATATTTCAATGGTTGGCCACCAAAGCCTTCTCTGTTAGATTAAACATACTCAGAAAAACACATTTATTCATAAATGTTTTTGAATAAAATTATATTATTTAGCCTAAAATAAATCAGTGTAAAATGTATGTGTTGGTCCTCAAGTCCTGGTGTCATACTGATGTTATTATGAGGCGTATTAATATATATTATATTATATACATATATATGTAATATAATATATATTATAAATAATACATTATGTATATGTATATATATATATATACATACATATACACACACA
>JAFBJS010005021.1:16163-33012 GCA_016785265.1 Paraplagusia blochii
AGAAACATGACTGAACAAATGTCAAAGAAGACTAATTCCTCTTCCTCTGATCTGTAGTACACAGGATTTAATAATAAAAAAAAATCCCATTTATAAATAGTCATTTTTTGACCATTGAAGGTATTTGACCTTGTGTACACTGGTAGTAGTATTTTTTTAAATATTTTTGCACAGGTCAACAACAACATTTCTTGTGGATAGACTCTCAACCGGTTGTGGGCAAATGTTTTGACTCGTGAATCACAGTTAGTCCTAAAATTCGACACGAGGTTTAAGTCTGGAGCAAATAGATGGTGTATTTGTGTGAAGGTTAATGACGTGTAAAACTCAAGAATAAAGGTCAAATTGCTTCAGGCATTTTCTGCACTTACTATTGGAGAAATTATGATATTGCACAGAGGGATAATATTAATTAATAGTATAATTTGTTCCAGTGGGCTTACCACCCGCAAGGAAGCTCACTGTATCATACAGTGTGATCTGTGTGCCAGCTGAGGAGACTTGGACATGGACAAGGTGTAACATGAGTAGAAGATACAGGGGACAGGAGGAGATGGGAAATGTTGATTCCTTGTGGCAAAAGAAAAGGAGAAGGTTTTACAACATTAGATTTTGTTCATATGTAAAGATAATCACTAATTTCCTAAAGTTGTAAATGCATTCTTGAAGAAATGGTTATTTAAAGTGAGTTGAAAGGATAAACGGATATAAAACAAGTCTGAATGCCAACTTCTTGCCAACACCTAATACTGCAATCTTCAATCAATCCAATCTGCTTTTTGGTACCCAGCTCAAGTTGCTGATTTATTTCCTTCAATAATAATCCAGTTGTGTCCCTTCATTTACTTAATAAAAGAGAATCTGGAATTGCTTCCAAACAAGTCCAAGGCCAACAGAATAAAGTCTTAAATATATCGTATTAAAATATAAATAAATAATGATGCTTCATAATGGGGTCATTATTAGTCTGTACTAATGGCTGATACTGACCAGCTGGTCCTTGGTATCAAAAACATCGGAAGCTGCTGCCCTATCATATACCACAGACAGCTGACGCCAAGGTAAGAATATCTTGTGGTGTCAAAGGTCCATTGTTAGGCTGCAGTAGTGGCCCAGTGGTTAAGAACTCGGACCAAGATCTGGAGGGTTTTTAGTTCAAAAGTGGTATCATGGTAGTTTCTCTCTAAAAGTGTGTACATTGTACACTGAAGTGCATCCCAGTGCTTGAAAACATTAGTCCTAATAAGCAATTTATATAAATTACCTCAGTAAAAGGTCAGTCTCCGCTGTGCTCACTGAGCATAAATAAACATAAAGTTTGTTTCAGTAATTTTGTAAAGACTGGTGCAAACTACAACACAGACTCATTTATCCAGAGCCAGAGGGAATAGAAACCAGTCGAATACAAGATGGTTCCAATGATGCACAACCATTTCTTCTTGAACTGAGTCATTGACCTTAAAATAACCTATATATAATATTCCTCATTGAGTTCAAGTCAGAAAATGTTTCTCTAGGATTCCTGTTGCTTTTTGAACCTACAACCAGTAAGTTCCCTTTTAACCAGGAGGTCAGCTATGTGTAAACTCTCCATTATTAACAGCCTGCTCAATGTGTTTACATATTTATCACTGTCTTGCATACGATTACGATGAATTTGCACAGTGGTTTGTATCTTTTGGGGCCATGTTAGATTCAGAAACATGTGTTTATGGTTTCTCTCTGTAGTCGTTATTAGGATTCTACCTATGAAACATTAATCAAGGCGTCCCTTAGCATGTATGCATCTACGTTAATATGCCCACACCTTCTAAGTTCCTTGTGTCATCACAACTCCCCAGTTTGGTAATTACCTCGGCTTGTAATAGGCTGGAGTGTGACACATTAATACAGTTAACATCTCTCTGGTGGAATGAGCCAAGGCCCTGCGAGTTGCAGCTGCACGCGTGCACATGCATCAGTTTGACATGGTTTTTAATTGTGCTCATACCCTCTGATGAGCATGCACACACACACACACACACACCTCATTAGGAGTGTCAATTACTCTGCCCCAACAAAGTCTTGTATTGTACTTCAGTGTCCTTCTGATCAATATTGGTTTTAGATGCAAGTACAAGCTGCTCTATACAATGGTTCTGGATTTCTCAAGAGAATTATGTGAGAGGGATAGATCGGAAAACAGATTACCTAGCTCACTAGAGGAGCGTGGAGATCACGTGTTGGCGTTGGAGGGTGGTAGGATCATCCGTAAGGACGTTTGTTAACCATTGGCAAACAATATCAACGCAACCAGGTCATATACGGTGGCATCTTAGACTAGAAGGCAGTTTTTAACTGAAGAATGGCACAGAAAAGGCAACACAACCTGTGGAACCAGTGTTGCAAGATTGAATTGATGAAATTAACCCCTTGTCTTTGTACGTTAAAAGTAAGTAAGTAAGGTTTGGGGCTGAGCGTATATCCCACAATACTCTACCACACTCCAAGACACCAGAACAGTGTTTGTTAATGCAAAATGTTTTGTTTTTTTTTGTCTGTGATTCTAAAAAGGAGGGCAACAACTTTATCTTTTCTTTTCTTGATTGGGAAGCATCGGTGAGGAGAAGATTTCCGACCGCCACTATTTTCACTATTGTGGGAGTTAAATATAGAAATGCACATTGGATTGTTGGTATTATCAGAATGTAAATCAGGCTGTTGGGGTAACGAGGGGATTAGGGGGTGCATTAGCCAACCAGCTAATATATATAAGTTTGTTTTTTGCATTTAAATCCAAATTTAAGCGTTAAAGAGTGGAGATTCATTCATAAATTAATTTGAAAAATGATTTTTATTCAGATGCTTGGGGGATATACAGGTTTTGTTATAATTTCTGACTTTTTGCTGACGCCTGTAAATGCATCATGTTGCATCTGTTATGCATTTCAATGACCCTGCAGCAGAGCAGTCCCATGTCTCTGTGCTGTCAAGGACTTTATTAAGAGATTCAACAGCAATAACTTGTAACAACTTCTTCCGGCAGCAGTCTCTGCAACTTCACTGTCCCCCAAACACAGTTCTCTGACTACGCCTTCCAACTTCTGAAACATTTATCATATCATAGCTTTAAACCTTCTAACCATTAGAGTATGTTGGAACTAATGGCCACTGGTGGTGATATTATAACAACACAGTGGAGCACACTTAGTCCTAAACAGTTGGACCACCTTCAATTCCTGCAGAAAAATCTACCAGTTATGCCCGGGCTGAACTATGAACTCTTTGTCGCCTTGGGGCAGTTGGTGGCCTAATGGCTAAGGAAGCGGACCTGGGTCCGCAAGGCCCCCGGTTTGAATCCCCCATACCACCAAGTTACCACTGAGATCCACTGAGCATGGCACCGTCCCCACTCCCTGGGCGCTCAAAGCTGTCCACTGTGGTGATGGGTTAAATACAGAGATCGCATTTCGTTGTGTGCAGTGGTGTGAATCACAATGTCAAGGAGTTTGCTTTCCTTTCCTTGGACTATTTCAGTCTAGCTGTTTATGTTCTACCTGAGCCACATGTGTGATATTGTTAATATCCGCTTGGCCTAGATATTATTAACAGACTTCAGTGAGATGTCAAAAAGTCAGAAATACTTTCATGTAGAGGGATGTAAAGTGATGCAAAATATTTAAAATACTGGCAAATGACTAGAATTAATCTCAGCCTTGCTGTTTGCTGGTCAGGCTTCATCAGGAGTGGCCAAACCACATTGATTCACTGTTACTGTAACTTGGTCGACTTCACTTTGTTCTGCTAT
Organism: Paraplagusia blochii; assembly: GCA_016785265.1. Lineage (NCBI taxonomy): Eukaryota > Metazoa > Chordata > Actinopteri > Pleuronectiformes > Cynoglossidae > Paraplagusia > Paraplagusia blochii. Next base: position 19,951 of record JAFBJS010005021.1, read on the forward strand.
GCAACGGTTTAAATCCATAATCTTAGTTTTAGTGCAATAGCCTTTGGGTATTTTGAAAACCATCAAATCTAAACAATGTTTAGAAAATAATCCAACAGAACGATAGTCACACCTTGTAAATAGCACATTTTGTGATCTTTGCACACATTCCATTTAGTCTAAAAAGCCCAGAAGCTGAATGTACTGTGCATGGATGATCAAACTCACCTAATAAGGTTGCATCGTATTGCATCTGAAAAACAAAATAGGGCAGGTTCTCCATCTGCTCAGAAACAGCGTTTTCCCCTCAAGCCTAATTAGATCATTAGCTTCTGGCTGTAAGAATCATACAATTTTTCTATGGCTTCTGTTGCTACATAAAACCCCGGTTTTAATTTGAAAGTAGCACATAATGTTTTTTTTTTTTTTTTTGAAACACAAAAATTATCTCTAAGGCCAAGTCTTTATGAAGCCAAATAAAAAAAATGTCCTTTTCACCTCTCTCAATGTTATTGACAAAAGAAGAAAAAAAAAAAAAAACAAGAAATGAATAATTGAGGGATTGGTTCACCTGGTGTTCTCCGTAATTTCTGCCTTCCTTTTATACTCCATATGTATTTGTTCTCCGATGATTCAAAACTTAGCACTTGGAGAACAACTCCAAAGGGAGAGAGCTCTCCCTTGAGAGATAGGAACAACTCCGTGGGGCTGACACAGTCTCTATTTTCAAAACAAGACTAAAGACGTTCTTTTTTTACATTGCCCATGGTAGCCTATAGGTCCGGCCGTAGACCCTTTTGTACATTTGTTTTCTCCTGCTGTCCATTCTCTCTCTCTTTTCTTCCTTTATTCCTTATTTTCTGACTTATCTCCTAAGGACTAATTCAATTGGTCGGGGACCTGATGTCCCGACAAAAGAAGAAAAAAAAATGAAAAAAAAAAACAAGAAATGATTTATTGAGGGATTGGTTCACCTGGTGTTCTCCGTAATTTCTGCCTTCCTTTTATACTCTATATGTATTTGTTCTCCGATGATTCAAAACTTAGCACTTGGAGAACAACTCCAAAGGGAGAGAGCTCTCCCTTGAGAGATAGGAACAACTCCGTGGGGCTGACACAGTCTCTATTTTCAAAACAAGACTAAAGACATTCTTTTTTTACATTGCCCATGGTAGCCTATAGGTCCGGCCGTAGACCCTTTTGTACATTTGTTTTCTCCTGCTGTCCATTCTCTCTCTCTTTTCTTCCTTTATTCCTTATTTTCTGACTTATCTCCTAAGGACTAATTCAATTGGTCGGGGACCTGATGTCCCCTGAGTCTCTGTTCTCCCCCCAGAACCTTATGGCCGTGGATTGGACTCAAGACTTCGCCTCCACATTCTGCCCCAGCTTCTCTAGGACCCTATGGTCTGCTTTCCCTGTTGATCACCCTGAGGTTTCTTCCTTTTTTTCCTGTCTGGGTTTTTGGGAGTTGTTCCTCAGCTGGTGTGAGGGTCTAAGGGCAGGGGGCTTTTTCCTTTTTTGTTTACTGTATCTTCTATATTTTATATTATTGTTTATAAAGTGCCTTGGGACAATGGTTGTTGTTATTTGGTACTTTAAACAAATAAAGTAAAAGTTGTTGTTGAATGCTGCAAACAAGTTGAATACAAGTGGCTTTATTTATTCATTTATTTATTTTAATTTTCTTCTGCTTGTCTATTGCCGGGTCAAAGGCGCAGCTGTTGCCACCCAAATCGCATTGCTTCATACTGTGAGCCTTTCTGTGGTGGTGAGCCCACTGTAAGTTGTCTGGGTCAAAGGGGTGGTATTCCCAGAGCAGCTCAGTTGCAACCTGGCAGTTGCACTGGAAACCTTCAGGACCAAGTCCTCCTTATTAATCATTTTACATTATTACAATATTTAGATCGGATGCAATCAAAATAAGGCCTGGGGGCCGGATGCAAGCCGGACACAAGCTTTGCAATCCATCCTGCAAAATTTGCAGTTTGTTTGCAGTGTGATTATATTTCTACCTTTTCCCTGCAATGTCCTTGTTTTCCCTATAGATGGCATAGAGAAGGCAACAATAATTTTAGTCTTAATGCATGTGCCATATATTTCAGTCCACATGGAATCTCCATCTATCTTAGCCCTAACTGTGCTCCCGTATCTAATACTGGGACCAATTGTGTCCCATGAGTCAAAATATTTGTCCACGCTAGTTTTAGACAACGCAAGTTTGTAGCCTGTTTGTGCTATAAATACACAATATATACCCAACATGCACTGGTGGAAAGGAAATATAGGTCATCACTGACTACTGCCAACATTGCTCATTCACCAGCACTGATCTGTTTAGTGTCGTTTCAAATCACTGAAATGAAACTGCGCATAATATTGCATAATGATGTGTAATGACTAACAACATGACAATGAGACACTTTTTTTTTTTTTTTGTCATTTCTACGTATTTCTTTCCTTGCTTAGCATTTTATTGTACATACAAATATATTCCAACCTTGTACCCTCCCTGTCTCTCTGGGTGTCACACTGAGTCATAGCCATACTTCTTCACTCAGTGTATAGTGTCCTCAGAGACCTAGAAATAAACATACAGACTCATCCTTGGGCTATGAATCTTTGCCAGCCAACTCATCTGCTGCTCTCCACCCACAGCATCACAAACACGTTGTTTGGATTTGCATATATCAGAAGCTGCTGCGACAAGCTCCAAAATGTGTCCACAAGACTTTTTTGCTAGTATTGACAGGGACACATTTGTGTCTGGTGCACCAACAACAGATGTTTTGAGGTTTTTTTGTAGTTCCCCCTCCCCTAAAGAAATAACAGAATAAATACATGAAATTATATTTACCACATCCTGGACATTTAAGTCCTTCCACCATTGTGCATTGTGCAGATGATATTGCCTATCTTGAAAAGAAGAAGGTAAAGCAGGAAAGAAAAAAAAAAGTCCTTGGTTTAATTCAACACTGCTTTTTAAAGCATGCATTACATAAAATACACATACAGTGGTTTTCTCTTCAGAACCGTCTTTGGGAAGAAAATAAATAAATGAATGGACACTCTTGTATAACACCGGGACAGCTAATGTTCAACAGGGACAAACAGAATAGAGAATAAAAACACATTCAATTGTTCTTTTATTTAGTTAACTGTACCTAGGACGACTAAGCTGAGTTTCTGTCCTATTGTATTTACTCTTCCAACTCTTGAGCAGTGTCTACGTTTTGGACTTCACAACAAATTAAATGGCATAAGTGCTGTTTTTTTTTTTTTTTTCCCAGGGTTCAGTTGTTATTCTTGTACTATTCATGTACTATTAACTTACTGTCTGGAAGATTCACTGACTTTGTTGCTAAGATCGGTGATGCTAGGCAGATAATCAACAAGGATAGATAGATAGATAGATAGATAGATAGTCAAATTTGTAGTATGTAACACCTAAGGTAATAATAATAATAATAATAATTGCTGTGTGTTGTGTTGTTGATAAAGTGCAGTTATTAAACATAAATAGTAATGTATATATAGACATATTCATCCACATACTGTATATGCAAACATACACACAAACACAATGTATATAAAGGCACTCTTATACATACATGTGTACACGCAGACACATGCAAGCCCAAGCCCATGTATATCCAGTACATATCAATGTACACATAAATAGAGCCAGACGAACATGCGTCTTGTGCAGCACATGCAGCACATGCAAATATCAGTAACATATACTTGGAGTAGAATAGATTATGCTACAAGATGGTGTGTGTATATAAATGTTATATACAAATATTCAGTTATATATTTGAAACTATATCCCCAACAATGAATATAATAGCAATATAAATAAAGTTTAAGATATATTGCATGATTGTGAACGTATTCCAAATGCACACTAAATCATTTTTTGTCTTAATTTTGTGAATCAAATCACTTGGAAAGGGCATTTAACAACCAAAGTTCTAATAATTCATCTATCTTCTTCTGCTTGTCTGTTGCCGGGTTGCAGCAGCACTAGGCCATTACTGCCCACCCAAAGTTTTATTTATATCTCAAAAATACACAGAAGAAAATAATAATAAAAAAAACAATACTTCTATACTACTTATATAAAACTGAAACATATATAAAAAGCATAGCTTCCACATTTACTACTCCACAATACTAATAATTTAGTATTCGTAAATATGTTCAAAAGCACAATACCATAAGGTTGGTAAAATAGGTGGGGAGTTTAATTGTGTGTGTTTTAGGAGAGAGAGCAGTTGAGAAGGATAACCAAATGAAGTTGTTAAAGAACTAGATTACATTTTTACACCATGATCTATGGCACTGCAGAGAAAGGATTACAAGCTTAGTAGGGATTTTAAAGCCCACCATAGATCTTTCCCCTTTTACCTCTTTTCCCTGTTATATACGCACACAGACCTGTATTGGTATTTTTTTTTAGGAATTTGAAGGTGAATTTGCCTAACTGGAATTTCTTTATACAAACCCTAACGTTTAATAATAACTCTCATTAGGCCAAACACATTTCATAGAACCATGGGGAATTGTAATGTTCCACTTAAGATATTACTTTTTTATTTTTTTCTTTGTATTTTTCTTCCTTTTTTTGAAAGGGGCCCAAATGTAAAGTAATCACATTTTTTTTGACAGTAAAATTCTCGCTGAAGTGACAGTGATGACGATATACAGGGGTGATAGAAATGCAAAAGAAAACAAACAACAGTAAAAAAAGAGACTCTTTGTGTTTTATGTGTAATAGCAGGAGATAAAAGACGGCGTGCTCTGTTTGTGTAAAAAAAAAAAAAAAAGTGAATTGTTTATATCCTATACATATTTAGATGGTTTTGTTATTCATCCTGAGAGAAATTTTGGATGAAAAAGTCAGTCAAAACCAGTGATTAAATGCAAGAGTCCTCATTCTGCAACTGTGTGTCTCTAACTTCAATCTTTATCCTCCTGCTCAGTAGTTTCACAAATCACACACAAAGTTCTAATAAAGGAAAAAAAAATCCATTCATGTCACACAAGAACAAGGTGAAAGAATGGGACTTTGGCCTGCACATCATTTAACTAGGTGAATTTTGTAATGAGAACTTAGATGAACCTCTTTATGTTACTTTTGCATATTAATTGTTTTACCAATTCTTTCCCTTCCTTAACTAAGCTTGCAATTATCAATTAAAGGTTTATAATCTTTCCCCAAATCATATTTATCTATTGCCAAGTCTTTTAAGTGTTGATTTCTTGATTTCACCATAGTGAAGTAACTCACTCTTTAACTATCTATCTGTCAGACCGTGTAGAACCTTACTGTTTCGTAGTATAACGTGGAGGGTAAAGAAAACATCTCTGTACTGGTCTCTTAGCTCAATTTTTTTTTTTGTTTAATGAACAAGAACAGAACATTTTATCCGCAACATTGTTTGGCCGAGCAGAAGGATCTGATTTAGAACACATGCTTATTGCAAACATATAAAGAATATATTTATGTAAAGCATTTTAGAAACACTAAACTGCTCTTTTCCAGTTAGTTGCTGTTCTGATCGCATCCCTTTCATGATGCAAGCCCCAGGGCTTTTTTTTTTTCTGTTAAACCCCTGCAGAGTCCGATTGGATTCACCAGCGCAAGATGAAACGTCTATTCTCGTAATCCAGTCATGTGCATGCATGTGCATGATGTTAAGGATATTTCAGCCGTATAGCTGAGTCAGCTTCTAAACAGGTTAGTGCATTTTTAGAGCAAGACCGAAATACTTAGTTTAACAAGTTTCCGAAAATAAACATAGTTTGGTTAGATTCCTGGTGCTTCTAATAGCAAAAACTCACAGAATCCAATTTGACAAGGAATCCCGGATTGGGAAGCAGCAGTGGCTGGCCCTTATGAGTTTTTAAGGTATCTGCAAAGAGAAATGTGAGAAAATATTCTGTTTATTAGTAGTCAATAACCTTGCTAATTTTATTCTACAGTTATATTCGAGAATGTCTTGGCTTTTCACTCCCTGGAAGAGTGACAAATAACTCAAATAATGATTTGACTCAGTGCGCAGAATTTATTAAATAAGAATCCACTCACATTCCCACTTGCAGTTCGGAAAATAAGCTGTCCAAGTGCGCGTGGGAGAGCTTTGACAGTTTAATATGCCATGTCCTTAGAAAAATGTAAATGGAAATATACCATTAGATAGTACATTTAACTCTGAGAGACCATTAAAATCCCTGAACATTAGATAATGCATTGAAGTTAATGCTGTAAATTAAACAATATATATTTATGGCATGACACAAAGTAGTGAAGACAATGGAAGTGGTGAGTAGTTGTGGGAGTATTGATCGTGTAGTATTGATCTGGACTATAGATTGTCATTGATACTCAAGAGTGCCAATGATGAGTATTGACTCCTTTCATTATGTACCCGTACTAAAGTAATTAAATTCACTCTATGAAAAAGTGTGAACTACTTGTCATAGTGACACAACATACCATGCACACTATGAAACGTCTGCATTTAAGTCTTCACCAAACTGAACAGTGGGCAGTTCCCTGGAATCCAGGTAAACAGTGTTTGGGGACGTTGCCATGGAGAGATCACCCACAGAGATTGTCTCAGGGTGCTTCATCTTAACAAATTGCTCCCTGCTGCCATTGATCCAGAACTCTTAATGATTTGTACTACCACCAACGCAACTCGACACAATTACTTGACAAAAAAACACAAAAGGAATGCGACAAAGAATAGGGCTGGTGGCTGACCTGGTATCAGAGGCAAAGCTTGGATGTGCACCTGTTTCTCAGTTTTTCTTGAAGGTAGGAGAAATTGCGGATCGAGTTTTTCCCAAGTAGGAATTAAAAACAAATAAATAAATCACAGGTCCTTTGGTTTGTTGATCATGGACACGGTTAAAATGCTTAAAATAATCTAAGAACTGAAGCCACAAATGCAGTGTTTTTATTTTTAGAGCACAGCACAAACTTTAATTTGGATTTTCAACCTCAGTAAACCTTTACCCTCGCCATTAACATTCCCCGTGGCAGTTAAATAAAGATTATTATCATTAACCAAAACTCTAATCATAAAAAAAATAAGCCCCACTGAGAAAACAGAACTGATGCCACAGGGACATGCACAGGGAAATGTGACTAGCAAGTTAGATTTAATACAAACTATTAAATTAGTGAAACTAGGGAATTTTATTTGCTCCTGTGAGCTGCAGGAAAACGTCAATTCACATTTTGCACATAAACGGAATATTAACCGGAATGACAGTTCTCGTACCAACAGACATGTACATCTGTACAGTGGAGACATAGGTGAAGCTCAGAACCACACAGCTCATGTAATCTGATTTTTTCTGATTGTAATCTGTGACAGAAACCTAATACCTGGAAGGGGATATTTAATTATCAAAAATTACTAACAAGAGCTGTACTTCAAAATAACTCTCGGGGCTAAAGCCCTCACCTCTATGAACATTCGACAGTGTTGAAGTTAAGGGTCCCGCCCCCTATAATTGACAATATGAACTCTGTCTCTTGCAAATTCTAAAAACTTATCCAATACAAGACATTCCAGTAAATATGCAACCTAGATGGACATCTACCTAAATCAAGCTACGAATTATTAAAGTAAATTATCTTAAAGCAATTTAAGGTTTAATCTTTAATGCATTATTTTTGTCTCCCTTTAAAGTAAAGTTAATAATTGGTTACACTGTTTGGATACATTTTTAGTCCTAAATGTCTTCCTTGGAATTATTTTTATTTTTGTTATTGCCATGACATTGCCATGTTCACTAAGTGTGAGCATTTATTTCTTTGACGTTAAAGTTCAATGTGCTTTCTTGAGGCAGGCAGACATTCCTCCATGAGCCTTTGCACCCCCTGTAGGTAGATGCTGAAGATATACATTATATGTTGGTAACATGCCATTATTTTAGTACCTCATCCATTGGACTGAGGTACAATTGATTTTCTGTGCTCCCCAACACGTTAGTCACATTTGATTTCTCATGTCCCTTTACTAACATTTTCATAGTGTGGCCACTCTGCTCAGGTTTTATGGATAGGAAATCAATGTTCAGGTGCCAGTGCAACTATTAATGTGTTAATGTGTGTCTGGAGAGGTTTCAAACACAAAATAAACACACCAGTTATAACACTGCTGTGATACTTCTTAGATCAAAAACCCTGGCTCTGACATCTTTCATTCTGGGGCAATGTTACACACCATGGACAATGGCGGTGGAAACAGTTTTGAAGGTGGGATGGAAAAATTGGAGATGGTGGGTGTAAATGTCATTTTCACAAAAGGTCTACAAAGTGAGCACAAGGTTGAACCGTGTTAGTTGAAAGAGATCTGTCAGTTAGCAGTTTTAAATGGTGAAGGACGATGCTGTCATAGGTCGATGCTGTCGATTGTATATAAACAGTTTTGAGATTTGGAGATATCTATAGATCAATGATCTCCAAATAATGCATTTCAGCATTTCAACGTGCTCTTGTAGTGAAGAGATAGGTATTATGAACAGACAAAGTGTTGGATTATATTGATGTGAAATGTCGTTGAAGAATTGTAGAAAGATAAATACCCACGGTATGTAAGACACAACATAAACTGGTACCTGAATAACAGACCCAAGAAGTATCCAGATCAATGTCAGGGTGCAGGACATAACATTCTGCATTTCAGAGGTCTGACGAATGTCTCATGATGCGACTGTCTAAGAATGTCCAAGAACTGTACGAGAAGACATCTGTATGAGTATTTGGGTTTTAACGGTGAGACTGCTTATGAGATTTGTGTTGGACCTGCCAGGTCAGAAACCTTTTGATACAATGAATCCCTGAAGATGTTGAAGTGTGTGTCCTGGTCTGCCTATTTGTTAACAACGCCTTCAACAACACTCTTCACAGCAGTTGTTCTAGAGACCATTGCACCAGCGGCAGATAGAAACACATGACACGATCAATGCAGAACACCCAACAACGTGGGCATCCATGTCCTTAGAAACATTGATCTTTTTTACCCTTCTTCAGCTTATAATGATCAGCAAAGGAACAAACTTCAAGGAAATCCCCCAGAACCAAATAAGCAGCACAAATCTTGATTCCTAACGTTGTTACCACTGCTGCACGTCACTGATTTGTCTACAGTTTTAAGTCGAGAAAGCTGAATATATAGTGAGCCGTGGGAGCGAGGACGGGGTGTTGGAGGAGGGGCAGTTGTGGATGAAATATAGAAATGCATATGCATCCCTGCTTAAGCTGTCTAGATACGTCGACTTTGTACATCAACATCTTAGTCTGAAACAACATCAGTGATAGTTCCTGGGATCACAGGGTGTTATGGTTTCTTATCAAGACCCCCTGACCCAAATGGGAGTGATTTGTTCCAGCGTGTGTCTAAAAACCACTCACCCTCTGTTTTACCCCTCTGAATTCTCAGCCCAATAGTGATGCTCTCTGCTCAGCCTCTAAAACTGTACAGATGGCTTTCGTCTTCTGTGAGCCTGTGATGCCCAGAAGATGGTAGGTCCAAGGAGACTTACCTCCAATGGCCCTTCCCCCATCATCAATTGGCAGGCATCTTACATCCCAACCCCAACTACGACAGACCTTCAACCTCCAGACTTCCCTTAGCTCTTCCTCTTAGGCTATGTTCACAGTGCACCCTGAAACGACCCATATCCGATTTGTTCAGAAATCCGATTTGTTTCTTAGGCCATCCACATTGCAAACTATATGGACTTGTATGCGATATCCAATGTGAACGGGAAACGACTCAAATGTGTACCGCATGTACAAATTGACAGATATAAGCGTGTCCACGTAATACATAAACAAAGCGGGAACTTTGTTTACGTATCACGTATTACAGAAAGTTGCAAAGCATGGAGATGAGTCGGTAGTTCGTGATGTGGTTTCTGTGGTGGCGGCGGCGGAAATCAGTCAGTGGAGGAGATTAAGATGGAGGGTAAGGGCTTTGGTCCTGGCGCTGTGTGGGGCAATAACAGCAACTTCCATTGAAAGGGGTATATGGACGCAGAGTCGCAGCCAGGAGTGGTGGGATGTTGATGTGCAGTGCTTCTCGTAATAGAGTTCATCAACAATTTCGGCTCACGAGAAACACCTTCACCAACCTCTGTGAGTGACTGCGTGTGCCACTGTCTCGGGAGGAAACGCAACTTCGGCAGTAGTTTATATAACAACTGTGGCTGTCACATTTATCTCAATATATGAAAAATGTTGTCCAGCCATAATATGTAGTGTCTTAAATAAAGTACGATAAAGAAAAAGAAAAAAAAACATGGAGAAAAAGTGAAGCCAAGGATAGAGTCAGTGTTATTAGTATTCCTCGGCTTCACTTCTTCTCCATGACGATGGTGATTCTACAGATATGACAGCTGCTTTTTCAGATGCAAACACACATGAACACACACACACAGATGTGTGTGTACACAGTGTAAACATGCGCCACACTGCGTCAGCTGCTGTGGCTGTTCCTGAATTCTGATGGAAACTAAATGAATGTCAGTTGCGGTGACAAACAGCTCAAGACCCAGGAGTCACATGACCGCGTTTGTCTCTCTGTGATTGGTCAAAGTTGACCGGCTACGTTGCATTAATGCGACCGTTCAGACTACAGTCGCATGTGAAATAACAGATTTTAATCGGACTAATGACCACATCTTGAAGCGACCTGGGTCAATAACAATAACAAATCGGACATGGATTGGGTCGTTTCAGGGTGCAGTGTGAACGTAGCCTAAGTTGCTTCCTTCATGCTCCCTGCCCAGGGCACTGTAGGCTCCAACATGACAACCAGCTTGGATGTCTTCCAGGTTAAGATATTTTCTGGTCTAAGGCTGGTTTCACAATATTTTTATGGAACTTTGGGTTGGTGAGGAAGTTGTTCTCCAACGCTTATGAAAGGTACTCTGGCGCCTTTCATAAGAGTTGGAGAACAACACTGGTGGCTGTAAACGCAACGTCTGGTCGTTAGCAGTGTTGATGGTCTCTACAACCACCTTCAGCAACCTCTTGTGATGCCAACAAAAGAGTAATTTCTGAGCACATTAGGTCAGCCACTGATGTGGAACTCAAGAGTTCCCGTTCCTTGGCACAATGGACATATTAAGGCTTCTAGCTTGCGCCATAAAAACAGGTTCAATAGGCAGGATGAAACAATGTACACTGATTGAAATAAGTATTTATTGCTGAGGTGCCATATTTATTAATTTTTTTTATTCCTGTTTGTCATACCTATGATATCCAGTTTAAGTCATTTTAGGGTAGTAATTTGTTCATTTTTTGTGGCATTAGTACCGTTTAAAAACTTTCTAAGTACCGTTTAACAACTTTCTAAGTATGGATTACATGTAGGAGGAGACTTGATGTTTCTGGATGTATATTGAAATAATCACACCATTGAAATCAACTAATGCTCCTTATCCTTTAGAAACAGAAACAATACATTTTGACAAGAGAACAGCAGGTTGAACCTTCTGCTGCCAAGATGAATATAGACACGCACAAACACATCTCACACAAGAGTTACAGTTGTTACATATTATTCAACCCCCAGTGGAATTAAGTGTTTTAGCAATTGTGACATTTATTTTTAATCATTAGTAACTTTGTTGACAAATACAACAGTACTAAAATTACAACATTATTTGTTTGATATACCAACAAATTCTTTAACCCTTTAGTCACATACATCTTCAGTAGTTAGTGCAACATTATTTGGCCGTTAAACATCCATCAGACGTAAAACACATAATTAACAGGCATCTGAAGCCATTACACATGGGCAAGGACCACCAGTTTGTTCACATTCGCAGGCAATTTTGCTGCATTTGAAATTTTCAGTAAGATTTTAGTTAATGGACTAAATTAAACAGTAAGGGTTCACGTTGAAAAGCTCCTCTCGATAGTCATGGAGACAGTTGCCCCTGCGACTAGCCAATGGATAAGCCTATTAAGCAGATTTAAATTGAGCAAGTGCAATGGTCGTAGGATGTTGCTAGGGTAGATTTGTGATTGATATCCTATTGTAAGATTGCAAGCTGATTGTGACCAACTGGATGACATTTATGCTAAACATCTCCGGGTGGTCAATAGAGTTCATGGTACCTTGCATATGCTGAACATTTCCATCTATCCATTTTCACAACTGCCACCCAAATCACCATGTGCTGTATCAGCCACCGTCTACTTATTTTTTCTACTCAAAACACATTTAGTATTCTTGTCTAATGACAAAACACATTTCCTTTCCGCCGCTTTCAAAATTAATTTGTGTAACAGTATCCTTCAATACATCTGCTAAAGTCATCATAAAATTAATTGCACTGCATTGCCTCATTCATAGATGAAGACAGCAGTTCTTTCTACCTCTCTGTCCCTTATCTTTTTATAATTTTTTTTTTTTAATTCCCCCCCAGGAAGAAACATAGAAGAAATAGACTTAAAATAGAACAAACCCCAAGATTTTACAACTTATAAATGAGCTTAAGAGCTATATGCAAAACTGCAATGTTGCAATGTTTTATGTCTTGCAATGTTTACACTGCAAACTGCAATGTTTTATATTGATGTCCACCTTGCTCACTGTCACTGACGCTATTGTATTGTAAAAAATATGTCACTGGTTCATTGCAAGAGAAATGCAGTAAGACCTCTATCTTGCAGCAAGTCTCTTTTTTTTTTTTTTTTTTTGGAAATAGGGGGAAAAAGATGCCATGTTGGTAAAATCTTAATACTTCTTCCTTACTCTTCTACCTTCATTTCTCCTTCTGTAAGAAGAAAAAAAAAAAAGGGCCTTATGGTAGATCAATAAAAAACGAGTGCATGTGAAGAGGTGAACAAAGCAGCATCACAGACAATCAACAGACCCGGACCGCTATTTATTGACTCCTTTCTTCTGCAATTAAGGAGCGTGGTTGACAGAGGGAGACTGACAGCTGCTGTCAAACTAACAGCTAGACTGGGAAGGGAATGCAATGGTGTAAAGAGAAATTAAAATGATGTTTTCCCCATTTTCTAATTCCTTTTTTCAAAAA
>JAFBJS010005021.1:33120-64738 GCA_016785265.1 Paraplagusia blochii
CTTGCAGCAAGTCTTTTTTTTTTTTTTTTTTTTTGGAAATAGGGGGAAAAAGATGCCATGTTGGTAAAATCTTAATACTTCTTCCTTACTCTTCTACCTTCATTTCTCCTTCTGTAAGAAGAAAAAAAAAATAGGGCCTTATGGTAGATCAATAAAAAAACGAGTGCATGTGAAGAGGTGAACAAAGCAGCATCACAGACAATCAACAGACCCGGACCGCTATTTATTGACTCCTTTCTTCTGCAATTAAGGAGCGTGGTTGACTGAGGGAGACTGACAGCTGCTGTCAAACTAACAGCTAGACTGGGAAGGGAATGCAATGGTGTAAAGAGAAATTAAAATTATGTTTTCCCCATTTTCTAATTCCTTTTTTCAAAAATAAGATGTAAAATGTATTTTCTTTTATATGTGTATATATATATTAAACAGATTCACAGTTTCTAGCATCTTTTCACTATCCAGTGACATCAAACTACTCGATCAAGTAAACTTTACTGCAAATCATCATAGTATTTAAACTGTTCTTTACCTTGGCTTCTCCTTACAAATTGTCTGAAATTGGGATTATTAATCTGCTCTTCTCCTTTGCATTTACCTCATTCACAACATAATATTCAACTATCCCCACCCTATACTCACTAAGTTCCTGACCTGCTGCATCACTATTTTCTCTCTTCATACAACAATTTCTCCCCTTTTTAAACTTTTCTCCTCTTCATCCGACCAAACGATTTTGCAACAACTTTTCTAGCCTTTCATATTCCTGTCTACTTCCATCAACCTCCTGACAATTCCTATTTTTTCTCTTCCACTGCCCTCTTCTTCTGAATGCTTTCTCGGCCTTCTGTTGCATCACCGGCTTTCCTCGCTATCTCTCAAATGATGAACACCTCACACTACCTGAACGCATTTACCTCCAGGAAGTGTACTGATTAAAAAAATATTAATAATTCCACAGCATCTTTTTTTCCGCTTTGCTACATTATACCTGCAAGTCAGGTCTTTGCTTTAGATTTCCATTATTCATCATTAAAAATGTGCTTTGCCCTGTACCTGTTTCATGAAATATAAATTTATGTTTGAACACATCCATTGTATTTATACATATATCAGACTAATTTTTTTTTTTTTAAAGATACTTACTTCGCACAGATACTTACAGCAGAGAGTAAAAAAAAAAACATATTTCCTGCAGGCTATTTGTTACAGACTGAATGCACTAAAGATCTCTTCCACCCTCCTTCAAGAGTAAGAAGGTTAATGTAAGTCATTATGCATGTAATCCTCTATCACTAGCACACAAACACACACGCACAAAGGAATATAGTCGCACTATTTTTAGAGGGCTTTCTTTGTCTGTATCCTGGGAACAGAGAAAAGGGTTGAAGGAGATGCTTGTTATTCCCATGAGCCTCTGCCTGGCTTGAGGGCAGATGAGAAGTTGCAGTGACTCTCTGAATATCAAGTTTTCAGCCTCTTCTCTGTCCTACGCTTCTATTTTAGCTTTGCTCGAATACATCCAGCTGTCTACTAGTTTGAGACTACACATAGCGGGGTCACGGTAATCCATCACCGGATTATTTCACAGCTCGTCTCCTGTTTGCTGCCTTGAATTAAGTGACAGTTTGATTACTTTAAAGGAGGTTTTCAGAAAATGTAATATGGCATGTGAGATGGATGGATGTGAGACTAAAGCCAGTTTACTGGGATAATAAGTTCTGGTATTGGCTACTTTTTTTTTTTTTGCTTTCGCTGCAAAATCTCTGCTCTGATACACACACACACACACAGACGCGCATGGTATCACAACAGATGCTGGAATACTAGTTGTCTTTGTTGTGAATGCTTTGCAGCACAAAGAGTGAATGTTTGATGCCATGTGAAAAAAAGGCCAATTTTGCTGTTGAGTTTCCACTCCACACTTTGAATAATGAATAGAAAGATTTAATAGGTACCAGAGGTTATAGGACTTTGAGAACATCCATTAATGTGAAAGCACATTACCAGTGACAATGTGAATTGTGTGAACCAGATAGTTAGATCTATTTGGGAGAAATGGTATTGTGCATTGCACGCTTTTTAGAGGAAAAAACACAAATCAACCATGTCAGTTTTTGTTTTTTTTCTAGTTTTGTTTCTCAACTGCTGTGTCTCATTACTGGCCTGGTTCTGATTCTTTACCAATAATATTTACAAGTGCTGTTCTTGACATACAAGAGAATTTGACCAAAGATGCAACATTAATCAGTTGAACAACAGCACACGCTTGAGAGGTACAAGAATGCCCATATCCTTGTAGCTGTTTAGCTGTTAAAAGCAATTAATTTGTTCGTTCATGAACTATGTTTAAAAAACTAATGATGTTTTTGTTTTTTTTTTCTATAACAATCAAGATCCAGTGGATTTGACAAACCCTACAATCATGATTGATTATTCTTACTTTTGAGCTCAACTGGCACTACCTTCTTCTTTCTTTCTTCTGCTTCTTTCTACATGTATTGGCCATTTAAGTCCATCAATAATTTTGGTAATACAAATCAGTTGTCCTAAACCACTGGGAAATTGGTGCTGGGCCAAAGAGAAATAATGTTTCCTTTTGGCCCCATTTGGCTTTTACTTACACTTGATCCATACCCATATCAACAAAAGCACAATAAACGTAACAATAGAATGGTTGGGATTCCATCATCAATAATGCAACTATATTTGATTATGAAATATTTTATCAGTAAAGTCAACAACAATAAACTCAAAATGGCACAGCATCATTGATACAAGATTCTAACCTTAATGTCCGGTAGCAGAAAGTTATAGGCTGTTTACACTTGAGAAATCCTTGTTTTGCCCATACACAGTTAATTCGGGTAGGAAGATTTTATAGGTAGCAAAATATTTCAGAAAAAAGGAAATTAAATTTTATCAAGTAGTGGGGGTGACAAGGATGGACAGGATCAGGAACGAGGTAATCAGGGGGACAACACAGACAGGAAGGTTTGGAGAAAAAGCTAGAGAAGCAAGACTGAGATGGTTCGGAGGGGGGACAGTGATTATATTGGGAGAAGAATGCTAGACATGAAGCTACCAGGTAAGAGACGAAGAGGAAGGCCAAAGAGGAGACTTATGAATGCGGTGAGGGGGGACATGGAGGTGGTTGGAGTTGGAGTTGAGGATGCGGAGGACAGGGTGAGATGGAAATTGGTGACTCACTGTGGCAACCCCTGAAAAACGGCATTAGCCAAAAAGAGAAGAAGAATTTTATTAAGGGGTATTTATCTGCCACAACTTAATGATCAGTCTGTGGAAATATTATGAGAAATGAAACAAAAAATGTTGGATATTCGGACCACGGGAGACCAGCAAATTTTGAGTTTGAGACCCGAATTATTCAAAAGAGGGTGGAGTTGTACAACCCAAAAGACTGTAGGCTACATTGTTCTCCATTCCCTGACTGTCTGTGGTGTGTCTGCAGTCCACTGCTGCCCCTCCTTTTTTGGTCACAACTCCAACTAATATAAGGAGAGACATGATTAACTGAACAACTGAACAGACACTGCACCTATGTCACCACTCCAATGCATCTCTTTGTGCAGCTAAGCACTAACCTTTAATTCCCCCCCCCCACCCCCACCCCCCACACACACACACACATTACTTATTGTAGGTTAGAACCTACAGAGTGGGTCAAACCTTCCTTTTTTTTCTAATCCAAGGTATAAAAAAAGCTCTATGTCTTAAGACACAACTGTTAGCGGCATCCCAGGTGACATCGATATCCACCGAGTGCAGAAAATCCTCAAGATACAGATACATTCACTGGAGGGTATTATCCATCAAGTGAAGCAAGAGACTTCCCTCTCCCCTAGGGCCTCAGGACCATCTGGCTGCCGCTGTAAGGACATGCAAAAACATGAAGAAGTTGGTAGGAGAAATAAATACTGCATGACTGTACACCGCAGCAAATAGTACCACTTCCTCATTTACCCAATAAACCATATAACACAAAACCATCAAATAGTAATTACTACAAGTGTTTAATTTACATATACATGCAGAAAACCAAAGATGCACTTACATCTTTCCTGTTAGAGATCAGTGCTTGTCCAGGTGTGTGGACAAAAGATGTCCTTCCTGAGAATCTTAGGTTGGCATTGGGTAACTAGGTTATACTGAATAAGGAATACTCCACTTTTATAAATACAATAAATGATAAAGGACTTGAAGACAGTTCTGCAAAAAAAAAAGACATAGCCACAACCCATTAACTTAACAAAATATAATTTTAATCATTTGTATTTTTCTCTTCCTAATTATTTGAAATCCCATAGTCAAAGTAATACATGGAAGGATAGACTTCCAATAGCTCACACAAAGTCATGTCCCTGCTAAATTACTCTGAACTAATTACTTGTGTGGTATACTAATATAAATTATTTCCATTATTGGTCACTTTATACCAAATGGTATCATCAACATGTAATTCAGTGAGAAGCGGGTCGTGAAATGCAAAACAGCATAGTTTCTCAGATGATTGTCACATTTGTATTTGTATGTAATTGTGCAGCATTAATAGAAGTCATATGTTTTTTAAACCTCTTGTACATTTGTACATTTAACAGGATTTCACTGTTATATGGTGTTGAATGAGACCTTTGTCTGGATCTGGCCATCCAGTACAGTTTTCAATCCAGCAGATACTTTGATAACGCTCAAAAACTCCCTTCCAGTGGGAATCATTATATATTTACCAACTACCAACATTAATGTAATAGTGCTGTTTTAATAAATATTATTTTGGAAACTGCCTGGTGAAGCGAACCTGGGTCTGTAGGGCTTCAAGTTCGAATCTGCCAGCTACCTGGTCGCCACTGAGGTGCTGTGGGCAAAGCATCATCCCAACCCACATAACTTCTTGTGGGTTGAAGTTATGTGGATTGGGATCCTTCCTGTGGGCTCACCACCCACAGGAAGGATCCCAGTATGGTGCAATGTTATTTGTGTGGCAAGAGCTGCCTTTGCCCCCCAGCAACAGACAAGCAGAGGAAGATGAATAAATCAATTAATTAATGATTTAATGTTTGCTTGGTTGGTGACCCACCAATGCAAATTACAAAAGTAAAGTAAAAAAAAGAAAAAAAATCCAATTAAGGGTATAAACTTAATACATAATAAGCCATAACTATTGTTATAATAAAAGTACAGCAAAACTTTTGAAATCATTTTAATGAGCCCGTCAAAACTGAACCACAAAGAAGCAAAAGTCCATTAGAGGATGCAGTTTTTAGGGGAAAAAAATAGAACCTTTCAGGTGGAATCACAACCCTACATCCAACCAGCAAGTTCACTCTAGTGCAGTGGTTCTTAACCTTTTTGGAGCTACCAAACCCCACTATTTTCATATGTGCATTCACCGAACCCTACTTTAGAAGGGGTGAGTCGGTGTGTCTTGACCTCTGCGCAGTCTTGACTTCCTCGACAGCGGCTCCACCAAACCCCAGAGACCGACTCACTGAATGCCTAGGGTTCGATCGAACCCAGGTTGAGAACCACTGCTCGGGTGCCTCTTAAAGAAAGAAAGAAGAAAAGTGATAGAAGCTGATTATGATTCTGTGGACAATAATTTCAATGCTAATAAAACATGGGGATTCAAAGACATTGCGTTCGATCGTTCCTAAATTTTTTTCTCAAGTTTTGAAGAAGTAACAAAGGCAACCATAATTGCAAACATATATTAATTGCACAAAATAGATGCTGCAGCCTACTCACTAAACAGAAAAATAAACGGCTAAACAATGGATAAAAAGAGTGTTTCAGTTAACTTATATCCAAGAGTGGGAGTGATGAAAAAAATATTTTTAAAACCAAGGACAACTCCTCTGCCATATGCAGTAAATGTTCCTGATTTATTCAAAGATTTTAAGGTCATTTTTTAAGACGACTACATAATGAGTGTAGATGATAAAAACCACTGTTGGAGGAATGTTCTGAGACACAGCTGTCTTTTCTAAAAAATGGTCTTAAAAATGTCAACATCCTGAAAGTCATAAAGCAACATCTTTGTAAAGGTGCTCACTAAGAACTATTGATCCAGAGGATCTGAGGTTATCCATGAGGTGATAGTAGAAAATAGCATGGGTTTTAGAACCTGGAGAATTCATCCAATCTGAACAAAATCAGTACCAGCAGAAGAAGGAGTGAAGCAACTCTTAGTGATTTCGGGGGGAGGAGGCGGGTGTAGGTAATGCAGGTGTGTGTGTGTGTGATGATGGACAAGATGCTGACTGAGCCTGGTTGTGGAATGATTTTATGATCACTACACAGCAGCTGATGTTTTAAGGTTTCTATCTCAAGGCAAATTCAGGAAAACAAAAGTGTGTTGAAGATGAAGAGTTATTTTTTTGATGGACAAGGAGAATTAGTGTAAGACTGTGAACAGTACATGTGAGATGACACTGATGAACTGATTGAGATTTCAACTCATCATAGCTACTGGTCACTTCATAGCCATTTTCTGAACGCTGAGATGCAACATATTTGTTCCTTATGCGCAAGTAAGAAATCAAGTTTGTGCAGATTCACATTTTTACAGGAACAGCACTTCTGCCTGTGTCCTGAAATTGTTGGTTGATTACAAAAGATTTACCTATGTCAGCTGCAACTGTTAAATTGTTCCCTTTGCCAAAAAAAAAAAAAAAAAAAAAAAAAAGGTCACAGCGTAACCTAATGGTTAGTGGTGACCACACAGGCTTGGCTATTCCAGAGTTTCCCTTGCAATAATGTGGAACAGGCTAGCATGGTCGAGTAATTTACATTGAGTTTCTCATTGGAGTTACTAACAGACCACACAAATAAGTAGACTGTTATTCTCTGCATAACATTTTACAGACCACCCCATCACTCTTCCTCTTTCATTAAGGAATTTTCAAATTGTATCTCAATTGTCCAAACCACCTGCAAGGGAATTTCAATATTTGGTCATTTTAATCTACTTATCTACCTTGCATTTTATTGTCTCTAATAATACATTTTTGTAATACAATTCTTGTAGCTGTAGCCTCTTCATCACCAGTTTTTATAAATGCAAACTACCGTCATTGATACATACATGGCTCTGACATTTGTTCATGTTGTTTGTTGCATCACATCTATAATGCTCTGTCTTCATTTCTGTTTTTTTTTTTTTTCCATTTTCCGTAAATGACATTTCTTTTGTTTGTGTTTTCAGAAAAAATGGAAAAAACTGTTCTTTTTAAGTCGAGGCGTATTTTTCACATCGCAAATCAAGTCTAACCCCGCAGGACACCCCAAAGCATTCATAAAATCTTATAGTAAGCAATCCATTTTGGTCACCACTTTTTTCTAAAAGCTTTTTTCTTTTTCTTTTCATATTTATCTACTTTCTTTGGTGCATTCACCTGTACCCAGGACACAACCTGAAATTTCCAACATAGCGTTCACAGAATATTACAATCCCTGCCAACTCTCTGTTTTTTTTATTTATTATTATTATTTCTGTCTCCACCAACGAAAGCTCCTCGTTTCAAATCCTCTCAAGGATGGTCCTGCTCAGTACAATCCTCTGAGAATGAGAAAGCAAATTAGGATCGTCACATTTTGTGACGTCATAATCCCGCAAATATGATCCGTGACATTCAGCGTTAATTTTATTTGTCTCACATTGATTTTTTTTTTAGATAATAATCATTTGTTCTCGTTCCCTTTCCTTTATCTTAAACTTGACTGTCCTTACAAAAAAAAACTGTCTCCGACCCCTTTTTTATGATGTTAATAAGCAACAGTTAAATTGTTACATTTGGCATAATATCCCTTTAAGACAGTAAGTTTCGAAAAATCTAAATTTCAAGCCTTCCTTTTTCCATGATACAGATTTAAATTGTTAAACTTTTAAATTAAGTGAACCTGTGAACCTCCTGAATTAAGAATATCTAATATGTCATCCATTATTAAACTAAAACTGGGCTTCCACACTCATGATTCTTTTTTTTTTTTTTTTTTAACTCTACCGAAAGATTGTTAGAGAAACACTTGTTATGAAGAATTTTGTTTAAATGTCATTAACGTCCTTACAAATGAAGAAAAACAGGGAGGTTTCAGGCAAGAAAGCCAAAACATGGATTTGGTTTAATTGCGTTTGATATTTTCTCTGGCCTTCTTTGTGCTGCGCCTCTTTACTGTTACATGGTCCACAGTTTAAATGAAGGCCTTTTATGATGCAAATGTAGGCAGGGGTGATAAATGTCTTCCCTTTTTTTCTATCTCCTTCTCCAGCACAATCTACTCTCTTGGGGTCGCCTGATGCAAAAAAGATTTATTCTCGCCTCTTCCCTCTGCCCCCTCCTATTTCACACAATCATTCCCTTCCTCCCTTGCTTTCACTCCATCTCTCGCTTTCTGTCCTTACTCCTCCTCTGTGTTTCTAGTCTTTTCTCCTCTTTACTGCAGCGCTGTGCTACACTCCCCAAACAACACGAAGCCCCAAGCAACATGAAAAGATAATCAGATTAATCAGGCTCGGGTGACACAGTGATGGAGCAGGGAACACAGGGAAAAGGAAGTGGCTGAGAACAGAGAGAGAGAGAGAGAGAGAAAGGGCAGAGATTTTAAACCTTTACACTTCCATCGTTTGATTTTTATTTCATGACACAAAGTGCGTCATTTGAAAACATCTTCACGGACACGTTTCAGGAGACTCATGCATACAACCTGAAAGTCATTTTACGGGTTAAAAACCTCAATAGTGTATGGAGCAAATCAATCTGCTGTAAAATGTACATATTTATAGGTTAGTTAACAATATGGTCAAGGAGAACAATAAAACTGAGATGTCTGAAATGTGTTCCTCCAATGTTCACTATAACTAATATTGCTTAAACACTTGATCCCCACATCTTTTAGCAACTTATACCAATCACTGCCCCCCACAAGGGCAGTGGTGGCCTAGTGGTTTAAGAACCGTTCTTGGGTCCAGAGGGTTCCACATCCAAATCCACCAGCTGCCAGGTTACCACTGAGGTGCCCAACTGTCCACTGTTTACTTCGGTGAATACAGAGGTAAAATTTTGTTGTGTGCTGTGGTGTTTATTCTGACAAGGAGTTTCCTTTCTTGAACAAAGAAAATACAAAAATAACAGTACAGTTTTAGGTCACTTCATGTATCTCTTGTCGCAGAATTATTAC
The DNA here is from genome assembly GCA_016785265.1 of Paraplagusia blochii. Lineage (NCBI taxonomy): Eukaryota > Metazoa > Chordata > Actinopteri > Pleuronectiformes > Cynoglossidae > Paraplagusia > Paraplagusia blochii. The sequence goes on from JAFBJS010005021.1 coordinate 42,316, forward strand.
ATAACCTAATTTTGGCAAGTCACAGCCAAATTGCTATTATCAGAGGAAATACCAGCACTAGACAAAGATACGGTATGTTGTATCAAACCTTGGTGGACTTTAGTTATTTTCATCTAGAAAAAAAAAGCCTTAAATTTTTACAATATTGTAAAAAAAAAAATACAAAAACTTCTCACAACGATGTACAGCCGGGAAACTAACAAAAAATTTAAATAGAAAAAAATGGTAATAACAGGTTTCACTAAAAATATATATTTTAAGATTTATTTTAAATATGTATTGAATTATGAATGGCACCCCAAAATTAAGAGCTCTGTGTCTGGAATAACCTGAGGTAAAGACAGTTGAAGAGGAGAGAGGACCAATGAGAGGAGGGAAAGGTTATTATGAGGACATTACTTATGTGTATAAGCCAGTCGACAGCAACAGAGCCAGAGGGAGAGGGTGTTCATCAGGTCGTGATGGGAATTCCATCACCGCCGTGCTAAGTTAAGAGACAACGTTTCACATGACAAGTGCCTCATAAGATTGAGTTGTGAAAAATATGTTTCTGACATAATTGAGTGCATTATATTTACTGGGTATTATATACATGGTGTATGACTAATTGCGTCATTGCGTGTCCTTGTGTTACACAGATTTGCAGCAACTTTTAGGCATGTGTTGAGGATTTTATTGTAGATTTATTAAAATTAATTATGACACGTGTATGAAACACAAGTCCCTCCGGCTGAATGCAGCCCACCAAGGCATTGAGGATGGAAAAAATAAATAAAAACATACATACATATTTTATTATACACATTTATACAACATTTGTAACCTGAATAAATATCAAACAATTGTAGGTTTAATAAAAAAATTAAAAAAAATCAATAAAATGTTTATAATCACATACTTACACAGTGATCTCACCTATACAATGACAACCAGTTGCTGCTGATGTGACTCTCAATTAAAATTAGTTTTAAGTGGTATTTGAGATTAACTCCTTGAATTGGTGTCATATGTAATAAAAAAGTGGTACTTTGTACAAAAGCTTCAAACTCTAGGTCAAAAATGCAGTAAGAGGTGCTGAAGTAAATGTCAACATATTTTATTTGTTATTCTTTTTCCCCTTCACCTTGTCCGTTTTCAGGGGCTCCCATAACAAATCAACATTTCCATCACTGTATTCTCAACTCTAATTTTAACTACCCCCATGTCCTCCCTCACTGCGTCCATCAATCTTCTCTTTGTCTTCTACCTGGTAGCTCCATCTCTAGGATCATCCTTCTACCTATGTATCCACTGTCCTTCCTCTGAACATGTCCAAACCATCTCAATCTGGCTTCTCTAGCTTTTTCTCTGTTGTCCCTCTAATCTATCCTGATTTTGTCCATCCTTGTCTCTCCTAAAGAGAATCTCAGCATCTTTAACTCCTCCACCTCCAGTTCTGTCTCCTGTCTTCTACCTATTGCTAGTCTCTCTAATCCATCCATCATGGCTGCTCTTACAACTGTTCTGTAAACCTTTCCCTTCACCTTAGCTGACTCTCTTCTATCACAGATCACTCCTGACTCTTTCCTCCAGTTGTTCCATCCTACCTGTGCTCTATTCTTCTCTCCTCCACAGTCTCCACTGCTCCACCTTCACCACTTTTGCTCCTTGTACTCTGTTTTGCTATGACTGACAGTTTTGTCGACTCACATTATTGTTTTGGCCACATTTTTTTTAATGCCGGATGCCCTACCTGATGCAACTCTCACCATTTATCCGTGCTTGGGGCCAACACTAAAACAAACTCATGCTTGTGCTCCCTAGTGGCTGGTTTATATGTTATTTATAATCTCACTTTATTTTTTTCCTCTTTTTTTCAATGGATCTAAGTCTGCTTCTGTCAAAAATTTAATATTGAACATCACTACTAGAAAAAAAAAAACTATGGTGAATTTCAAATGTTTGATTTAAATGGTGCCATCAGTATTTCCATAACTACAATATTGCAACTTTTTATTACTACTTCATTAGTTTTGCAATACCTAAAATGCACTATACATTAACAAATTGCCTTTTTTTTTCCTCTTTTCAAAAAGGTAAAGTTAGCTGTATAATGTTGGAACAGTGAGAATTCCTACGTCTACTGCACATTGATCAAAAAGCACAAACTGTTTGAGTCTTGTTCTCTAAAGAATGGTTGACATTTAAACATCGTGGGTCTCTTACCTGGGAGAAGGTTGACTCAGCTGGACTGCTTTTGATTTCCAGAGTGGTACGGCAAGAAGTGCAGACATGTGAGAAAAGCAGAGGAACCAGGTGAAGAGACATTCGTGTGGTTTGACCATTTTATTCCACTTAGTTATCGCGAATAGAGATGCAATACCACTCTACATACCAAAAACTCACTAAAACAAAATTAAGAGTAACAGTAGATCGAGTTCTTTCTGGGATTGGTCTTTTTTTTTTGCCGACAGGGAATCAGGTTACAGTACGTTCAAGATAAAGGGAAGGGTTTATCCTACCTCAAACTCCGCCTGTTAAATTCCCCTTGTTCAGTCTGTTTTTTTACAGTCTGTTTCCGTCTGTCTTGTTTTCTGTGCCGTACCTCGTGTCGTCCCCAGGGGCTTTACTCCTGTTTCCCAAACATCTATCTGCGTCTTCTTGTCTGCATTTTTTTTTTACTCTTGCCTTTCCCTGGTGCTTTCCCACCTGTTTCTCACTTGGATTTGAGTTATTATGGTATAAGATAAAAATAACACACACAAAAAAAATTGTTAATACCCTAATCATGCCTAACAGATAAGTCTTTTTAGAGCATAGGTCAAGGTAGGGTTTCTTCAATGAAGACATGATAGGACTCAAACATGAAGTACATGAACTCTTAACTCTAATCTTCTCAAATGGTTTGACTACTCCAGCCCCCAACTAAATCTGATTAACAATACATGAAAACTGGAAACAATACCTGACAATTGTTTCCAAACAACTCCTGACATGGCAACGGCTCCAAATACGACAATGATCCCACAAAGACTGAGTGAGGGAGAGGGGTATATATACTCTGGACACCAGGTGACACGATTGAGACTAATGACAAAGACAAAGGTGACTGTGATGACGTTGACTACCCAACACCAGACAACAGCAGGGAAAGGAAAAGAGACAACGACAGAGACAGACAGACCTCACAGCATAATATATTTGATATATTTATGTGGTATACAGTGAAAGATCTGGGATCGTCAAACTTATGGTCCGGGGCCCAAAACCGTCCCACTGAGGTGCTCAATCGCTACAGCAATGTTTCTCAAACTTATTTTCTGGGAACCAATATTTTAAAAGTCAAGAACCTTGCCAACCTTGGCAATCATCATTGTCACAAATCATTATCCATTATTGAGGAAATGATATAGTTATATGATCATGTGATTTTTGAGCAATTATTACTCAGGTTTTTAACAATGAAATAAATCAATTAAATCAGCAAAAATAACCAACAACTTCTAGAAAACATGCAAGACAATACAGGGCATTCATTCATCTTGATGAAAATGTTGATCATGAGGAACAATGTGTTGGCTCTGTAGGAGGTTATTGAAGCTTGTCATGGTGCTCAAGGGTGCAGACACCATTCTAAGAAATTAAATTAGATTTTTCACCAAACAAAAGTGTTGCTCTCCTCTATTATACATTCTCCTTCCACTGTTCTCTTTGTGCCTTCTTCACCCTGTGACTTGAAACGTCAAATAAGAGACTTGCAGAGCACAGTGTGTCAAAACTCTTAACAGTTTTTTGTTTTTCTTTGGTAATTTTCTGTGATAATAAATTAATTTCTCCACACTTCCCTTAGTTCGAAGGTCATTAATGTCTGTCATAATATAACATTAAGAACCCTTAACTTTTTATTTGTGCTCTTGTATTCTCCACAGCAGACCAACTCGTTTGACTCTTCTTGTCTCTTAACTAGCAGCTTCATATCCAAAATCCTTAGTCCAGTATCTCCTGTCTGTCCAAACCATCATCAGTATTGGCTCATTATTTTAAAGTTAATTTAATATAAGAATTGCTAATGATGTCAATGGTGCTAATTTCAATTTCTAAAAGTTTTGCTGATACCAGTTTTTGCTGATTCCCATGATGTTTATGCACCTCAACTATCATTTATATTCTAACAGTAATTTGTTGGCAAACTTGCTGGTAAAGCAGTTGCCTATAAAGGCATAAAAAATCGGCCACTCTGACCACTGGCTGTTGAATCATTGTATATACCCTTATACTCAAGTTGTTCTATTAATGTGCACACATAGGGAAACACAAGAGATGTGCACATCCCTTGTGTTTCCCTATGGTGACATCAGGATATAAACCATCCTAAACCAGAGTTTCCAAGTTAGGAAACATCATAATAAAAGTTTACAGGACATCTGTGAGACTAGCCATGATGTTTGCTTTGAAGATGCTAGCAATAGGCAGAAGACAGGAGGCAGAGCTTAAGTTACCAGGTAGGAGACAAAGAGGAGGTTGATGGATACAGTGAGGTAGGACCTGGTGGTAGTTGGAGTTAGAGTTGAAGATACAGAGGACAGCCCTTGAAGAAGGGATAAGCTAAAAGGAGAAGAAAAACTTTCCAAAATAAATGAAAAATTCTCCTACACTCACACTGTGTCTTACTGTCTTAGTCATTCTCCATCACATGGTTAATTAACTCTTCTCAATTGTAGTTATTTCATGCAATACATTACAGTCACGGAAAAATGATTACACCACTCTTTCTTTAATTTCTTGTCCATTTAAAAGTCTGCTTCCACTTAATCTACATTAATCTGGACAAATCTAATAACAACAAAAAAAGGCTCATAATTAAGTTTAATTTCAGAAAATGATTTCCAAAAATCACTTCCGTTCCTACATCACTAGCAATAACATTGTACTGACAAATATAGTGCTTTTAGTCATTGCATGGTTTTGTGTTCATTGTTTCCCCCAGGTGATAAACCTTTAGTGGAACGAGGCATTAAGATGAACAAGGAATTGAAGAAAACAGCAGAGTGGTCTAATCATTTTTTTTTTCATGACTGTATATGTGTTTATATTTATGTTTTTTTTTTTAAATATTAAAATTACAAGGGAATTTCCAATAATTAATCAATAGTACATTTATTTGCACTGGAACAAATTACTTTGCCTTATTTTGAATGGGGAACTTGCAATCAAGATGAGAGCAGATCAGCTCACACGGCTGCCGCAGTGCTGGTCCTATCCTGAAGCCCCAGTGTACTTTTGTTTATGGGACAAGATGTAAGGACACTGGGTGCAAGGACACTGGGCGTGTACAAAATGTGAAGGACAACATCAGGGTTAATCTCGTTTATGCCAGACATATATTATAGCAGGACTCATGACTGAATCATCAATCTTCTATTGTGATATGTTCTTCTGTTGCACGTCACCCCTGACACCTGTGTGCTCCTAAAATGGATGCTTGAGCTCAGGTAGTTCCACCTGCATTCCATTACAACATTATCTGAGTGTTAGGGATCCTACCTAACCTCCGCTAAAACCTTCCTTCAAACTACTCAATTCTGTCTCCTCAGGAGACAAATTTACTCATCGAGCGTATTGAGTTGCTCACTGTTTCCCCTCTTTCTTTTTACTGATATCCACATGATGCCGACTGAGTGTAGAGACGACAGACAACAAGTCAAATGACAGAAGATTGAAGCCTGATTATCATGATTGGAAACAGTCTGGTCAAATGCTTTATGTTTTTTTATTTGATTATTCTATTTTGTTGTTCTATTATTTGAGACTCCCTAGGGTAAGGATTGACAGGATGAGGAACGAGGTGATTAGAGGGACAACACAGACAGGAAGGTTTGGAGAAAAAGCTAGAGAAGACAGAATGAGATGGTTTGGACATGTTCAGAGGAGGGACAGTGGATACATTATTAATTAATTCAGGTAGGAAGATTTTATAGGTAAGAAAATATTTTAGAACACTGGAAATTTCATCTTGTTAAGGGGTATTTATCTGCCTCAACTTAATGACCGGTCTGTAAAAAAAGTACGTGACATTTAACAGGTCCATGGCACAAAAAAGGTTGCGGGACATTGACCTAGATGACATTGAACACGACATTGATTCAACGTGCTCTTTTGTTGACTGGGTTGTGATATGAAGTATTTAGTAGGTCTGGCAACAAAATTATATACATATATATATATATATATACATACATATACATATATATACACACACACACACACACACATATACATATATATATATATATATATATATATATATATATAATATTATTATTGCTATGTATTCCAGGTACATATACTGAGATACAGTACTGTGAAATTGTGTCATCATATTATAACATTTCGCTGAAAAACGATAACAAGCTCAGACTGAGACCAGCAGCTCTCCAGGAAGACCAGAGGAGAAGGACTCTGTGTCTTCATTAACCAAGGTTGGTGCACAGGCTGCACAGCGGTGAACCAGCAACAATGTGATTTCTGGAAGTAGAAAATTTAAAACATTTAGTTGCAAATTCTTGCTGTTTCTATGGCAACGACAATAAATCTCAGTTGATACACCTTTTTCCCCTCATTATCGTCATTATCAGTAGTAGTGTAATTATTTTTGTATAATAATATTATATGTTACTATAATATTGATATTGTAGTCCAACAGTCACTTTTATTGAATTAAAATGCTAAAAAAATCAAACCTTTACGGCAATTTTCTTTCAAAAATTTTGCTTTCGGAACAAAACCTGTCATTGACCTCTTTTCTCATTTTTTTTTTTTCCTTTTTTTCAGTTCACACTATTCTATTTCTAAGGTGTGACATTGCATTTAAAAATGGTGGTTAATGAGCCATTACCAAGTAAATGGAGGTTACTTTTGAAAAAGGAGGTATTTTTGAAGAAGAGGTCATAGTACTCTATTTTTTTTTAATACAACCGACCTTTAAAAAATCCATTACAGCAGACACGGACTGGTGTAACGTGGGACCTTCACAGCACCAGCCCTCTACTGACCCAGATTTTCTTCTGGTGCACAGTTTAGGATAGTTTCAATTATGTTATTTTACCTTTTTTTTTGATAAATTCATAGTCCTTCATAAGCTGGTCACTGCTTGCTCAACGCTATAATGGACCAATCAAAAACAATCACTGATGAGAGCTTGTTGCATGTGTGGAAATAGGGTACAAGGATCAGGTTTGGATACAGAATAGTGTATGGTTTAACACATACAGGACTTCACTTTGGCCCATAGGCAATAACTTTGTCTTTGGTTTGAAACTTCATGGTTCACCTCCTGGGCAACTTTCGTTGTTCAGTGGGTTCGACACCTGCAGGGAGGTAAGGTACAGTGCTTTGCTGGTAATGGATAAGTTGCTACAAATGGATGGATGGATGTAACGTACAACTCTTTTGTGATTCTACTCTGGTCCTTGGTGGGGTCAGATGGCACTACACATAGGTGATGTAATCCACCTGTCTTCATCTTCTACCACTTTTTGAAACCATACCTACCAAGGACCTTCTCAACTCCTTTTTGCTTAAGCAACACATTCCCCCATCGCGTGCATCATCTTGCAAAACATCGAGGGTGGTCCAAAAACTCATCACCCAACTAAGCTCCAATTTGTGGTTTGTACACAGAAACCACATACAGAATATCACCCTAAACTTTTATTCTCAACCTTTTTCAAGCTCATGACAAAATAATACCTACTCAGTTTCTCTCACTGTCTACATTCAAGCAAGACTATTTCCAAGGAACTCCAGTTTCTATGGCATTGTTTACCTTCCATTTGTTCAGCAAGCTGTCTACCCTCTAAGTCTAAGTCTTGTGTTCTCGGCTTGGTGTACAGCATATACTGTACTGAAATATTTATTATTAGCACAGTTTATTTTGTATATTTAAAATATATCTCAAGGATATTATCAATATAAGTTCATAGATTTACAAAAATGTATTATGACTATGCACATTCATTTTCTTAAAGAACAGAGGAAAGTATGTTTTATTTTCACTAAAAATTATCTTTTTTTCAGGACCATAAGGTGCACCTTACACCTGACAGTGCACCTTATAATCCCAATATTGGTCCATTTTAGCTACAGTAGCCAGGAGGTGTCGCTGAAGCAATAGTGAAGAAAAGAGTTAAGAGACCTCCATTCCTATTGATCTATAATCTATATCAGAGCTGATGTTAAAAAACCATTGAAGGAAACTGCTTTGGTGCTGACATTCCAGGTATTCCAGGTAAATTAACTTTAAAATTAACAACTCCAGCTGCTAGATAATAATGGAATGGTAAAATCTAGACTGCAAACTGCATGGAAGCATAAGCGAAAGCAGGGACACGTTTGAATCCCCACACCTGCCCCCATCTTCTCCCATGGGGAGAACCAGGATGTCTGCAACAGGAAGCACTTTTTGAGTTTGACAATTGTTTAGCTTTCTCATCTAAATAATACTAAAAAAAATTGTTGTTAGTTTGTGAGGTGCAAGTATCTGAACTAATGGTCCCAAAAATATGGCAATCATACAAAGTGCACAATTATACTAAGTGTGCATTTGTTCCAATCCTTAATTGTCACTGGCGAGATATGATATATAAAAAAACAATTGTGTTGGTAGACAAGAGTGCGCTGCTTCATGTGTTGTGCAGCATTTCTACATCTCTATTCACCCAGTGGTAGGAGACGAAGACTTTTTTTTTTTTCTTCTGCTTTTCATTGAATATGTCCTTGCCATCTTATCCAGTACATCCACACATCCATGTCATACGTGCTGAGGATACGTTTGATCACGTTTGATACGTTTGATCACCATATTCTCCGGCAGACTCAGACTCATCAGGGGGCCGGTTCTGACAGAGCTCCAAGAATTGGACAACAGACCTATGTCTTCACCTGCCTACCATTTTGTTCAGTATGAGACCATTACCATCCCTATACTGACCCCCAAGCTTAGCTGATATCAATAAATGTCACATTTGCAACCAACCATTTGCTACATGTACAATATCCTATCCTCTCGTGGGCTCACCGCCCACAGCGGGGCTCAAAAAATGGTGATTTGGGTGGTGCAAGCTGCCCCTGCAACCTGGCAACGGACAAACAGATGGAGATGAATGAACGAATGAATGAATAAAACATTCAGACTGAGCTTTTTAGGTATTATCAATTATGTCTTCTTTGTAATTTGTGTAAGACTAACAAAATAGACCATTTTGAGGTAGAATTAGGCCATTTAGGAAATATGGCAGGATTGCAGGTCCGTATATGATGAGGTCATTGCTAATGCAATTTAAAAAATGGTCAAAATGACCACACTGGGTGTTCTAGTAACAACTTTACTATGGGGTGGCTATATTTTTTTACCAATCCGACTCCTGATGGATATGCTTAAGATAAGAGAAAAGAGAAAGGTGAAAGGAGAAAGGTGGGAAGGTTACACTATTAAAGTACTATTTCTGTAGCCCATGTCTGAATTCTACTCGTGTTTCACCATAGCCCCGGGCAGATGTCCTTATATATTGGCCTTTGTCTTTTTTTCTACTGTATTTAAATCATCATCCCACAATGGGTGACTTTCCTGACCCTTAGTCCTGTCACTGCGTCCCGACTTTTCTCCCATGCCTGGTCAATAGGGACATGTCATTACCACAGAAGTATCTTTAGTCCTTGTGAAGGTCCCAAGACCACAGTAACAAGACACATTATATGCCTACCAGAGGTGTGAAACACTGCAACCGTATGGATGTGTGTGTGTGAGGAGGGGGTTGGAAATGACAAAGAGAAGAAAAGACAGAGAATACAGAGTGTCTATTCTTTTGTCTTGCCACAAAGTAGGAAGATGTCATTTCTCAAATTGTCCATTGTATTACCTTACATATTAGGTAATTTCATTTCAGATAATATTTATATATTTTTTTATTATTTTTACAATTAAAAAATTCTCAAAATGTTTCTTTGATGATTTATTGGTAAATAATTCATGTATTTGTTGGAATTGACGACTGTTGCCTTGTTGTCTTCTCCCGTTCATTGTAGCTTATTATCTTGCTACAAGACACATTCTTGTAGCAATGCATCACTGTCATGTCATCACATGCCTCCCGTGGAGAGCAGCTGATCAAAGTATACGTCATCTCACACGTGTTGCTTTCTACTATGTACACATGTGTGTTACATGGCAATGTAGAAGCCTGAGCGGAGGTAACCATGTGTTTGTAGACGCCACTAGATGACAGTGATTGTGTAACAATGTCGTAAGGACAGACAACACGCGAAATTCATCTGCAGGCTGAACACTCATGCATCTGTCACATGATGTGGTGAGAGGAACACTTTAAGTGGTGTGCTGACTCCCAAGGGATGAGTTCTTTCTTAGATTTCATTGGCAGGTGTTCACAGTCAGGTTGTCTCTGCTGTACTGTCTATCCATTCATCTACTCTGACAGTTTGGTTTTTTGTGCAATCTGTTTTGCATCCATAGGAGTCTTCTTTTCATACGTAAATGCTTAATTATTTTTTTAGGTGTTCCAAATATCGAACAACATATAAAGAGAAGCAATGTTTCCTCTAATTGTTCAAAAGTCTGGGGAGACAGGCAACCTCCCTGAGCAAACCAAGTACCACTGTGAGCAACATTAGATGTGCACGCTGTGGACACACACACCAGTATCAAACCAGGGATCATAACAAGTTTATTGGCTTTAAAAGAATCAAATGACAACAGCAACCAATCCGCACTCCCATCTTGCGTCTTCGTACAATTCCAACAGCATTCAAATGACTTTTCTGCTTAATGTGATGCTTGAAGTAGTCCAACGTTCATTCAGTCCACACTTTTCCCTTCCAAAACGTCCTTGTTACTTTAGCTTCACAGCATGTTTTGTAGAGCAGCTCTTTCACACTCGAAAAAATCTCGCCCAGTACCCCTAGTTCTTCTGTTTGCACATGCTCGTCTATGTATTGTCTTTGAATAATCTAAACTAAAACTTAAATAGACTGGGAGATGTATAGTGTTGTCGAAAGTGGAGTTGCACATTTTTATTTGAGAATTAAAAAAAAAAACAACAATCAGATCAAACAGGATTGATCGTTTAATATTTTTTATATGAGTCGTGCCTTAATCGGATCAGAATGAATGTGAATGGAGATATAATCGTCATGTAATTGAATCGTCACACCCCTAATATATATACATACCTATGTGTGTGTGTGTGTGTGTGTGTCCGTATATACACCTGGATTTCACTAAGCAAATAGGTAGGAGCCTCTAGGTCAGGTCTAGGTTCAGCCACAGTATGTGTTCAAAGAATGAGGTCAGCTGACTACCTGAATATACTGCATGACCAGGTTATTCCATCAATGGATATTTTCTTCCCTGTTGGCACGGCCATATTCCAAGATGACAATGCCAGGATTCATCAAGCTCAAATAGTGAAAGACTGGTTCAGGGATCATGAGATGGATTGGTCACCACAGAGTCCAGACCTTAACCCCATTGAGAACCTTTGGGATGTGCTGGAGTCTACTGGAGACTCTACCATCATCAATGCAAGATCTTGGTGAAAAATTAATGCAACACTGGTTTGAAATAAATTTTGTGACATTACAGAAGCTTATCCAAACTATGCCACAGAGAATGTGTGCAGTAATCAAAGCTAAAGGCCGTCCAATGAAATATTAGAGTGTATGACCCTTTTTTTGGTGCCGACCAGGCTGGGTGTTTTTTTCTTTATACTGGAGCAAACTATTTGTGGACAAGCGCCAACCTATGTCCAATACCTAATCACCTTACAGTCCACCACTCACACCCTCAGATCAGCATATACCCATCTCCTCCAGGTTCCCAGGACCAGGCTCTCCATCATGTGATCCCAGGCCTGTGGTGGTTCAGCCCCACACCTGTGGAACAGTCTTCCACGTCACTTAAGAGCTGCCCAGGACATTGAGACTTTTAAAATAGACCTAAAGACATTATTATTTAGGAATGCTTATGACTGTCTCAAAAATTAAAAAGATTTTAATTCATTCATTGTGTTTTTACTGAGTATGTCTTTGTGTTATTGTATGCCTTCTGTAGCACTTAGAGATCCCATAATTATTATTATTATTATTATTTTATTATTATTATATAAAGAGTTTTGAGGTAAGGATTGAGTAATATTTTCTTGCCCTTTTTTGTTACCATCTCTAATTACATTTAATTATCGTGACACTTCAAGATGGCCTTTGATTCAACACTTTAATGTTTTGATGATAAAACACGGAATAAATAACGTGGTTTGCATCATCCATAAAGAAAATGTTTCATCAGGAGCCATATGGCTGTTTCTGGTTAAATAACATGTTCAGCTTTTTAGGCTATACACTTTCTTCCTTTATCTGGTGTTTTCAGCTCTGTGATCCTCCTGTGGACGTCCCAAGTGTATCTGTTGGTTGAATTAATTTTCATTACTGAGGAGCTCAAACTCTCTCTTGTTTTGTCAAAATACCTTATACCTCATATACCTTTGGATTCCCTCTTTTCAGTACTAAATCTTTGCTCATCCTCTTATCCTTTACTGGGTTGCAGGGGCAGTTGTCTTTACTATGAGATTTTTGTCTAGTATATATTTTATGATTTTGATTTGTAGAAGAAAATTATTAGTGTTATTCTTGCAGCCATAAAAAGAGAAGTATAGATAGCTGTAATCAATTTGTCAAAATATTTTTAATTAAACTTATTCATGCAGAGTAAACCAAAAAAAAGACATAAGATCATGTGGATAACTCACATGTATCAGAGATTTGAGACTCAAAAACCTGCTATTTTATGTTGGTGAAAGAAAATGCAGGTGCTAGGAACTTTTGGTAGTGAGATATTGCTGGGGCCAAATATAACTGCACTGTAAAGGGAGCACACTTGGGTCCCCAGGTTTCAGGTTCAAGGTTCCAGGTCGCTCTGACCTGGAACTGTCCTGATCCACATAACTTCCAGTGGGCACACCACCTGCAGGACAGTATTGTGCAGTGTGATTTGGGTGGCAGTCGTGGAGACTGCAGCCCCTGGGACTCGGCAACAGATAAAAGGATGAAGATGATTTTTTTATACAGTCAATCTAAGGCAGCAGTGTTAAACATCTTTCTACCAAGATCCCACATCAACAATAAAGTTCCCTTGAAGGGCCACATGAAAGTGAAAGATTGTAAAGGAGTAACTACCATATAACATATTAATACATGCCACCTGAGTTGATTTACTAGAGTAGAGTAACAAATGTTGCTCATTGCTTGCCTTGAGTGTGACGCATTGCTATGAAAGTTTCAAACAAAGATCTACATCCTTAGATTTTCAAAGTTTTTTTTTTTTTTTTTTTGGTTGGTTGGTTTGAATTCTATGACGGTGGGTCGCGACTTAATGACCACAGGTAAATGTGAGTCCTAGAGTGAGACCAGTTGGGAACCACTGGTCTAGACCAGGGATGTAAAACTGTTCCTAAAAGGGCCGTCACACGTTCCACATGTAATAATAATAATTATAAGAAGAACTAAGTGTAGTTTTTACAATGTAATTCTATTTCAAGATGCTAATCCCTGGGCTAAATTGAGAATAATATAGGTACTGAGTCAGACAGTAATATAAATATAGCATAATGTGTAGAATAAAATATAGGATGGAAGAATAAATAATTCCAGAATCTCCTAAATCCCACTGACATGTATTTTTTGGAGGAAGGAGAGACAGGGCGCACAGTGGATCTCCTGTGCTGAAGTCACTACTAGGTGGCTAGGCGCCAGGGGTGAATGAGATCCGTTCTAAGTACCTGGAGTCTCTGGATGTTGTGGGACTGTCTTGGTTGACACGTCTTTGTAACATTGTGTAGCATTCGGGGTCAGGCACGGTCCAGTTCAGGAGACACCAGATTTCATTTCTGCTGTTTGCAGATGATGTTGTTCTATTAGCCTCATTGATCCAGGACCTGCAGCATGTGCTGGGGCAGTTCACAGCTGAGTGTGAAGCGGCTGGGATGAAAATCAGCACCTCTAAGTCCGAGGCCATGGCTCTCGATCAGAAAAAGGTGGTAAGTACACTCCAGGTTGGGGGCGAGATCCTGCCTCAAGTGGAGGAGTATCTTGGGACCATGTTCACGAGTGAGGGAAGGATGGAACTGGAGATTGAAAGGCGGATAAGGGCAGCGACCGCAGTAATGCGCTCGCTGTATCGATCCGTTGTGGTGAAGAAAGAGCTAAGCCAAAAGGCGAAGCTCTCAATTTACCGGTCAATCTACGTTCCTTCTCTCACCTATGATCTTGAACTTTGGTTCATGACCGAAAGAACGCGATCCCGGATACATGCGGCGGAAATGAGCTTTCTTCGCAGAGTGGCAGGGTACTTGTAAATATTACAACTTTGTGTGAGTTTTACTGCCATAGAAAATAAGTAACTGCCTGTGGTTTTATGCTGCATGCATAATAAAACTTCATATATATCTCAAAACAGCTTCACAGGGAAAAAAAAGGTTAATTTCAGGGTTGCCAAACATACAGCCCACGGGCCAAAATGGGCCCACTAGGGTGTTTGTGATAGAAAAAGAAAAAAATCACAGGTTCCACATGTGAGCCGCTCATCTTTGTGATCCAGTTCAACAAATGTCCAAATTATAATCAGTTTGTATTGTGATTATACTTTTTTTTTTTTTTCAATTTCCCTGCAGTGCCCATGCTTTGGCTGTAGGTGGCATGGAAAGGATTAAAAGCATTTTAACCTTTATGCATAACATTTATCTTAGTTGAATGCTGCATATATCTGCACCTCACTTGGCCTGCAAGTCCAATTTTAGAACTTCCTAAAGACTGGGCCTAAAAATGCATTGTTTCCTAAAGACTGGACCTCGAACCCCAGATGGGTTGCAAGACTTTTTTTTTTTCTTGTGGGGAGGGATTAGGCATTATACTCTTTCTCATGTTGAAAACCTGTATACTATATATATATATATATATATATATATATATGTAATTTATATTTTAATTTTAATTTTTTTCCTCAAGTGTCATTTCAATGTGCAAGGTGTGTAAGAATGAGTCCAGAGGGAATTGTAACATCTGTGTTCTGCTCATGGACCACACTCTGGAGACTGCTGAAAATAGAAGGTCTGCTTGAGGGTAACATGCTTCGGTGGGTGGAATATCAAAATAAGAAAAAAAAGAATTTGGCGACCTTTAATATATTTGCTGCTTGACACATGGATAAAAGGCGTTTAAGCTAGATGCACGAAAATAATTGCTGCAAAAAAAGTCTCATTGAATTTGTTTATTTGTTTTCAAATGTAGCTGTATAACATTTTGTTGAATACAAATAATCAGATTCTCAGCTTAAAAAAAGAAAAAAAGGAAGAAGACATAAGTAAAAATGTAAATAATATGAAAAATGTACGAAGAATATTCCATTCTGGTTGCTGGAAGACATCAATTCAATGGCATGAACACCATCTAATAAAATAATATGTAATGATGCCAGTGATTACATGTTCACGAATCACATTTTCTCTTCTTTTGTCTTTTCTTTGTTCTCTTCAAAGCAATTTTGTGATCCATTTAGGCAGAGCCGAGCAGCGCCATGAATCAGGTTTTTGTAGAAAACACAAACATAAAGTTCTTCCCATAGTTTATAGACAAAATAAAAAGTAATGTTTTATTGTTACTTTGCAGTGCAATCCTGAAGCAGTGTTGTTTGTCAAGTATAACAGTTCACTGACTGTCAAACTAACAGAAAAGCAAGTAAAAAGCAGAAAGTTTTTTTTTTTTTTTTCTGCCCATATTTCATAAAAAAATAAAATAGAATGTGCCGCCGGTTTGGACCTGTTCTTTTTAATAAAATTGTCTGCTTTCACAAATACACTGTTGAAGGATTTGTTCAGCAAAGCTCAAAAGTAGGCAACATGACTTGCAAGGACTTCTCACCTTTTTTTTTGTCAATAATAAACAATGCTTCATCCACCACTAAGCCGGTTATAGAATGTATGACATAATTATAGGTACAGTGGACAAAAGTTGCAAGACAAGATTCCATTATATTGACAACAGCAAGACTATATTGCTCCTCAGACACAAAAAACACTTAATGAAGTAAGATTTGAGCATATAACCACCATAAAACAACATATATTATGTGGGGTTTTTTTTCTATTTTTTTTTCAAATTCATAAAGGATAATTCACTTTGCTCACTAATTTTGGCCCAGAGGCCATATGTTTTTAAGGGACTGTCTCCCTCGCCTTTTTTCCCCACGTCATCTTCCTTTCTTTTTTGGCAGACAGCAAAAGTAAGTACACCAGGGTTTTAAGAGAGTGATTAAGTTTTCATTAAAACGCCATCATCATTAGAGACGGATTAGTTGCTCCCCGGATCCAACAATTTAGCAGCTCAGGAGTACCAATGTCTACTAACGGCAGCAGTGCTCTAACTGGGAATCATCAGTTGCCTTGATCGACATTGCTTTTTTCTTGATTTTATTATTTGTCCCCATTGAGGGGGACAGCTAATTGTAGACGTCCTTAGAACTGTCAACATGTAACAAACATATTCCTTGTGGTGAGCTTGGTAGCATGGGAAAATGGTTAGAGTAGTGCTTCTCACCATTTTAACAAGACCCTTGTCACGTATATAGAAAACAGCTTATTTTTCCAGCCTGTTACCTCTTATAGCCTCTGTGGTGTTAGTTTATTTTCCAGGAAAACACAGGTAGCGAGTGCAAGGCCAATTTGCGTACACTCACATTAACAGAAAAAAATATATATAGCTTTTTCAAAATAAAAAAAAACTTTGAAACTTTAACTAAAAAAGTCAAGGTCTCACTGGCATGCTGGGAGCAGAAGCTTGCTCCTATAATCCGAGCTACTGGAAGGCAGAGACTCAAGGATGGTTTGAACTCAGGAGATCTGAGCTGCAGTGGACTGTGTTGAGCACTAAGTCCGGTATCGACCTGGTTCTCCCAGGGGAGCTCCGGAGATCCTGGTCATCTACGGAAGGGTGGACCAGCCTAGGTCAGCAACGGAGCAGTTTAAAGCCCTTGTGTGGCTCAGTAGTAAGAATGTGCTGAGAATATATGTTGGAGTTCAGCCTTAGTAACACAGACAGACCCAGTCTTTAGGAACAGTTATGACCAGGTGACCATTGAGGTGCACTGACCATGACCACTTAACTTAACTATAACTTAACCTCACACGTGTCCCGTCTCTGTGTTCTTCCACTTTAATGGAGTTTAATCAGTTTATTCTGCCGGTCATCAGATTTCAGTTGAATGCATAACAATGCTGTCTGATTAATATTTTTTGCTTTCTTTATTATTTTCTTAAAGAACTTCCCTTTTGCTGGAGTCAGAAAATCGATGGTTTGATTAGTCTTATGAACAATTCCTTTATGAGCTATACATACAGTATATATACACCATACATACAGTATATGTATATACACAGTATATGCATAGGAATAATATTAATTACATAATAATATATTGATATTTTTTAAACAATCTTTGTATGGGTGAATCAACACAAATGTGAATTAAATTTTTATTCACTGTAATTATGAGATACGAAATACAAAAATTGAAAAAAAAACTTCACTAAAATCACATTTGCTCCTTTCTTACAATAAAAGATTGAGGAAAAATGTTTTGTACAATTTAATGGGTAGATATTTGGTAATAAGTATTTCTACATTTACAAAACCTACATTTTTTTGAAAATCCTTGAAGAATGATGTTGTAATTTCCATTTGACATTAAAGCAAAACTTGTAGGCTTCATTATGATGAAAGCAGGATGCTCTTCCTCAAACTTAAAAAGGCAAAAGGATAAGGAACTTAATCATTTCTTCTCCTTTTGCCCTGTATGTGTGCAGGAGTTAACGGCGCTCCTGCACTTCTGATTAGCTTTAATACATTCTCTCTGTGTCTTTTATCACTGTAGGGAACCCAGAAAGATACATTCTGCCGACCCGTTTGTTTCAAGTCTCCCTATCATCTGTGTTTCTCTAGTGCCTTTTAAGTTCCCCATTATAAATACTCAAATGCATGTTAACAATGATAGTGAACCCATTCCCTTGGTTGTCAGGTCTAGTAAGTACGTATCAGAAACGCATGAAGATGCAAGTTATGAGTCTTAACATTTCAGTAAAAAAAAAAAAAAAAAAGTAAAAGTCTCTTTTTTTTAACATCATTTGAGATAAATAACATACAATGCTGATTCTACTGGGAAAGAACCAAATGTAAGTCAAATGTTCTATAAAGTAACAGTGGTGGCCATGGAGGAATACATCTATAGTTAAGCAAAATATTTAACGTTGTTAAAAAAAATTGTAGATCAACTGCAGCATAGGTGGCATACGCTTCCTTTAAATTTACTGGGGAGTACAGCGTGTAAAAAAGTTGAGGTGGTACAGGGGGTGACCCAAGAAAATCCAAGTACAAAAGAACTGCTTTGTATTTTATTTTGAAGGCTGGTGTGTGATACAAGTTTTCATATCTAGTATTAGGATCATTAAGAATCTTCAGGTGGAGGTTCTGTAGTTTGATTGACATTCAGTCTGAACTTGTTCATGTCACTGGTGCAAAAAAATGGTGTTGAGTTGTAGTTGGTCAAGTGGATGGCAAAAAATTGGGGAACTGTAATGGCGTCATTGAGAGTCGAAGATACAGGGAATTGTGTGATTTTCCTTTTTAAGTAATTACAGCTGGAAGGCTGTGGACTTGCATAGCAAAAAACAAAGATTCGTACTAGTAAAACTGAAAATAAAGTTCTGATCAGATTAGTCTAATACACATTTTGTTTTGGCAAGCAGATGAGATAGCATATTATCTCATACAGTTGCATTAAATCAATAATAAAACCAGTCTCATTATTGCTATGTTAAATTAGCTGCAAACAAAGACATACAGAAGGCAGAAACATGCTAGTTTTTTTTTGTGAAAACGAAAGCCAAAAATTCACAACATAATAGAATGACTTGTGTTCTTCATCCATACTGCCTTTGTTGTTTAACAGTGCAAAACTAGCTGCGTGCTACGAGAAAAAAAAAAGAGCCACGTGGTGGGAATGAACACGTGAGAACAAATCTTTGAGCGAATTTGACTCTCCAGGTGAATCAGAAGAACAAATCTTTGAGCACTGGCAATTAGTGAGACAATAAAAACCAATAATACATTAAATTAGTTACATTGAATGTTAAAGATGCATTGTGTAAATAGTGGATTGAGTAATGCCTGTTATCAGAGGTCCTTCAAACTTTTGCTCTCCCTGTTGAATGGACCCATTGCTTACATTTTCTAGCATCGTCACTTTAAAATATTCTCCGACTGTTTGTATCTTACGACTTACTGACCTCCATAATTCCAAAGTAATTATTTTCATTGCTTTAGGGTTTGGGTTTGCTCTGTCTTGGACTTCTACTATGTCTTGGTGTTTTTACAGCTGCACTGAATCCTGAGCTGACGAGCCAGGGCACTAGAAGGAATGGCCTCCAATTGAGCAAGGTCACTAGTGGTAAAGTCCCAGCTCCACATGAATTCTAGGGGCCGGAGTGTTTTACACTGCTTGTAATAATTCTGTTGCTTAGCTCACTATTTGGCTGTTTTCAAGCTCTAGAGTAATTCCTGTGTTTGGCTTTTCTTTTAGCTGGGATTTTGTCACTATTGCTACTTTTAAACTGAACACCATGCACCACTGGGAGATTCACACTGCATTCACTTTTGCACAAAGTGACTGGACTTTATTACTCTCAGTTTTCTACGTTAAGGCCTACCATGTCCCTTGTATCAACTGCAAGCTCTTGAAAAAGCCTGATGGAAGCACCTGTGGCTTTATTTTTATGTCTTACATTATAATATTCATTATAATAATAATTACATGTTTCACAGTAAGGCATTTTAGAATGTTATTTCCATTTGTTTTTATTGCAATTTGGGTCTGTGCACTCTTAAATAAAAAAAGCCACTGAGACGAGATGTATTTTATTTGCAAACGCAAAATTTCTCTGTACAATCTCAGTGGTTGATTTGAGTTCTTGCTTAATAAACAAGTAATGAAGACAGACTGATGCAAGATATCTAAGGGTGACTTACATCCAATAGGGTAAAACCCCCTTCAGAACAGCTAAAGAAAAAAAAACTGTAGAAAGAGTTATTATGCATATTTGGCCCATATTTTATTATAGTCTTGCAGATATTTAAGTGTATCCCAAGCTGTTAAATATGGGATCCGTGGACATCTGCATTCCGGCTAAGAAGTGTCACGTTACGGTCCAGCAGTTCTATCAGTCTTGGGCAGTTTCATTAGGCAAAGTGGAGATAAATCATGTTTAAGAGTGTGGCTCCAACTAAAATGGAAACAAAAAATTCAGATTTACTTTTCTAACTGAAACATTATGGTTCTCTTGGGAAAAAAATTTTTATTGATGGCGTTAAAAGAATCTGTTCACTAGGGGTGTGTGAGGTCTGTCTGTCTCTGTCTCTTTTTCTTTGCGTGCTGTTGTCTGGTGTTGGGTAATCGGCGTCATCACAGTCACCTGTGTCTTTAGTCATTAGTCTCACTCGTCTCACCTGGTGTCCTTAGTATCCGTCCGATCATTGTCTAGTCAGTCATATATTGCGTTAAGCTGTCTTGAGAGTTATCTTTGATGAAGTTGGATATTTATTTAGAGTTGGATGTTCTTCTGTCAGGTTTTGGTTTAGGCTTAGGTAGCCAAACCATTTATGAAGTTTATGAAGAGTTTAGAGTTTATGTACATGTTGTGCAAGTTTGTTTAGTTTGTCAGGTTTTGTTTTGTTATTATTTAAATGAATCCAGAACAGAAAAGAAGAGTCTTCCGGTCCTGCACTTGAGTCCCACAATGTCTTAACCAAAGAAACCGCACCTCAACAGGGTGTGACGATTCACTCACATAACGATCCGATTCATATCTCGATTCGCAGGCTTCAATCCGATTAAGGAACAATTCGAACAAATCAAAAAACATTAAACAATCGATCCAGTTCAGTCCGATTCTGTTTAGTTTGATTAGTTTTTTTAGTCTTAAAAAAAAAAAATTGCAACTCCGCTTTCAACAACATTATACAGCTGCCATTTATTGGTTTTTTTTTTCTATTTTAGTTTTTATTCTGTCCGCTCCTCTGACTACTGGTCGTTCCTGCCGTGCCAGCGTCACTGTGATCTTCACCCAGTCATCAGTCCCACTCTGCACTCTCTCCGGGTGCCTGCTAAGTTTTGTTGGACCTCCAGTGTATTTGATTGTCGCTCAGTGTATTCGATTGTCGATGGATAAAGGCAACGCGAGTCGGAAAATTACGTTTCTTTTATCTATCTTTCCATCCTTCTTGAAAAAACAAATGATGTCCAAAACTTTTGAATGAGAAACACAGACGTGAATTCCGTCTGTGTTGTCTGCCATGCCATGCCATGAGCAGAGTAAAACCCACAACCTGAACTCCAATCAAATCAGCCTACGTCACAGTTAACACACCCCAAGAAACACAACCGTCAATCAGACATGTGTGAGTAGATGTATATATGTGTCTATTGGCTCGCCACACTCGTGGGCGAGCCATCTTGAGATATTATAATCGACTACTAGATTGCATGGAGGTCTTCTTCATTGCTATTTGAACTTGCCAGATCATGCTGGTATGTTCAAGGCACCTAGAGGAGACCAAAATTCCAGCCTTCTGTTCTAATGTATCAATTTACTTGTATTTTTGCAGATAGTCGGCCGTCCCCTTTACAATGGAACTGATATATAACTTAGTTTTAGTAAGGGCAGAACTGGCTGATGTTTGTTGTCTCCTTTTTTTCGGAATCAGGACCCCACCTGCCCTACTTCATACTTTGGGTACTTTGCATGACCCTCTACAGCAGGGGTTTCAAACTCGTTCCTCAAGGGCTGCTGTGGCTGCAGGTTTTTGTTCCAACCTATCCATAGCAAATAAGTTGACCAATCAGCTGTTTGGAGACTCAGATCAGTTGATTGAAAATCCAAGTCAGGTGTGTTCTGGACTATAAGGCGCAACTTTTGTCACACAATTTCAACCCAGCGGCTTACGCAGAGATGCGACTAATGTATGCATTTTTAATAACAGCCGCCAGGGGCGCTCAAGCTGAAAGGGTAAGAGTGAGACAGGTGGTGTTGAGGAAGACGCCGATAAACACCATTGTGAGGGACCGAGCGGACTCCCCACTTAAAGGGATCAGGGCAAACCGGAAAAAGTGGTAAAATCAAGCACGAGCGAGAAGATTTTAGCTTTGACAAGCAGGCTAGTTTTAATTACTTAAACAAGCAATCAGTCAAAAGCACTGTGTACATTAAACAGCAAACAGCCATTCTTCACAGGGGAATCAGTCCTAACACTCCATACTCTTACCCCCTTAGAG
>JAFBJS010005021.1:65280-85280 GCA_016785265.1 Paraplagusia blochii
CTTTGGTGATGGGTTAAAATCAGGTGATGTTCCTTGTGTGCTGTGGTGTGAATCACTATGTCACAATGACAAGGAGTTTGCATTCATTTTCATCCTTTTTTGTTATTGTGCTTCATCTTCAGATGAAGCCAAAGATGCTGTCTCTTATACACATCTAGATGTGTATAAGAGAGCGGCTTACGCAGAGATGCGACTAATGTATGCATTTTTAATAACAGCCGCCAGGGGCGCTCAAGCTGAAAGGGTAAGAGTGAGACAGGTGGTGTTGAGGAAGACGCCGATAAACACCATTGTGAGGGACCGAGCGGACTCCCCACTTAAAGGGATCAGGGCAAACCGGAAAAGGTGGTAAAATCAAGCATGAGCGAGAAGATTTTAGCTTTGACAAGCAGGCTAGTTTTAATTACTTAAACAAGCAATCAGTCATAAGCACTGTGTACATGAAACAGCAAACAGCCATTCTTCACAGGAGACTGAGTCATAACACTCCATACTCTCTCCACCTTAAAGACCACTGAATGTCCTTTATATAGTGCAGCCTGACTAGGCCTAATTGGGATAAACCATTACATAGGGTAAACCCTTCACACCAATGGCTTAAAATACGAGTATCTAGCAGATAGCACTTAATACATTCAAATTGACGTCATTTACATTATTCACACACTGGTTGACACACTACACATATTATTTACACTACCATTTACACCTATATACAATTATCCATACCTACAAACACCCCTGTGCATAATGGGCTGTGCCCCCCCCTCTGGCCCCGCGCTTGATAAACAACACCCCTGCAGCGCCGCGCGCTTCTGCACAGGAACATTGCATCCGGACAGCGAGGTGAGTGTGGCTGAGTGAATGTGGATGTGTGAGTGAGGGTATGTGAATTTATGAAAGGTCCAAGGCTGAAACAGTAGCTGGATGAAATGCAGGACGAGCAGTGGGTACCTCACTGAACGCCCGGTGGAAAAGTGTAGCTAAAACTGCCGGAGGTGAGTTGAAAATGTTTTAAATATGTGGCGCGGCGCACCGCGCTCCAGCGTCCGTGCACAGCTCTTTCCCGTTACCGTCACCAAGCAACATGCTCACAAATCCAAGTGAAATAAACGATTATGAAGTAATATTATAATAATGAGAATAATAAAGAGTCTCTGTCTCTCCTCCTCGTAAGTGACGTCAGCCACTTCCGGGGAGCCTGTGAGAAGGGGTGTCGCTCACCTTCTCACAGCCATAGAAGAAGTTTAACGTATAGTAACGTGTAATGTACACGGAAAAAAAAAAAAAAAAGAATAAACTGACCCTCATCATGGACAATGCAAAAAGAATGCGGCTTATAGTCAGGTGAGGGTTATGTATGTACAAAATGTTTTTTCCTTTAAAAAATGTATTGGGTGCGGCTTACAGTCTGGTATATTACGATACTTTGAAGGGGATTTAGTTTTGCCCACGGGCTGATGCTATTCTTGCATGGTAGGCAGTCTTCTCGGCTCTCTACTGTAGGGGGACCAACTCAAATTGATGTTCTGGGACACTGAATGGTAGTAGGTCTGATGGATAGCCAGATGATCCTTATACCTAGGATTCAAGCATTGCCCGCAAGTGCCCCTCCAACTTAGTCTTTGATGTTCTTAGGACTCCACTTTTCTCCTTCAAGTTTTTTTGGAAACTACTTTTTTTGTAGTTCTTGTGGAACTGTATTCTAGTCCTCCTTCCTCTTTGTTTTTGCTGGGTCTCTGCTTTACAAACAGGTTTTAATAGCAGCTTGGAGAGCAAACTGTGAAAGTCCTCATTTTGCCTCGTTATAGCAAAATGGAGACTTTGACAGTTTTTTGAGTCTTCTTACCGTAACAAGTTGCTCGATCCTGCAGATTGCTTAACCGTTTCATCTGTGAAGTTTGCCACTCGACTGACTTGATTTCTTTTCTCACCTCAGTGAATACTTGACCAAAGGGGGTTGTTGGGCAGCTGGCCTAATGGTTAAGGCGTTTGACTTGGGTCCGCAAGGCCCCCGGTTCAAATCTCCTTACTGCCAGGTCACAGCTGAGGTGCCCAGAGCATGGTTTTAACCCCACACACTGATGCCCACTGTTCACTTTGGTGATGGGTTAAAATCAGGTGATGTTCCTTGTGTGCTGTGGTGTGAATCACTATGTCACAATGACAAGGAGTTTGCATTCATTTTCATCCTTTTTTGTTATTGTGCTTCATCTTCAGATGAAGCCAAAGATGTTTATTAGATATACTTCATGTTTAATAAACATATGGAAAAAAGTCAGTACTCATCAACTAGTTATAGCAGCTCACTAGACTGTCTATTTCTTCTTTTATTTTACATTTCATGAGACACTAGGAATAAGTAGAAGACAAGAGGCAGAGGTGGCAGAGGTAAAGATGCTGAGATTCTCTTTGGGGGTGACAAGGATGGACAGGATCAGAAACGAGGTGATTAGAGGGACAACACAGACAGGAAGGTTTGGAGAAAAAGCTAGAGAAACCAGATTAAGATGGTTTGGACATGTCCAGAGGAGGGACAGTGGTTGCTAGACATGGAGCTACCAGGTAGGAGACGAAGAGGAAGGCAAAGAGGAGATTTATGGATGTGGTCAGGGAGGACATGGAGGTGGTTGGAGTTGGAGTTGAGGATGTGGAGGACAGGGTGAGATGGAATTGTTGACTCGCTGTGGCAACCCCTGAAAGAAAAAGAAGAGGAGAATTTCATTCTCCCACCTATGGCTCCTGTTATTTGTGCTGCTTAACTATTCAAGTCCTTTTTTTTGGACACAGAATAAATGGCTCCAAATACAACCTGCTTTTGGATGCTTCTTATAATCAGCTCATCACAAAAAAAGTTGCAGTTGTTAATTAACCCACTGCTGATGAGGTGAAGAGGACATGCAAAGACAAGCCCTTGCTGAAGGAGACAGGAGACTGTTCTGCACATGGTGGAAAATTAGTGGACAGCTGTGGTCAAAGATTTTATGACTCATTATGCATCAAATAAACTGATTTCTAGCTTTTGTTTAAAAGCAAACCTCATTTAAATTTTAATGTTAAAGTAGTTCAAATGTTAGATATTGATTAATAAATTCATCACCTAATCAATTACAGGGTCCCAAGGGGTAAGAAAGCAGACTTTGTTAGGCAAGGCTTGAGGTTTCAACTTTAACTACTTCCATGTCCTCCCTCACTGCATCCATCAATCTCCTCTTTGTCTCCTACCTGGTAGCTCCATCTCTAGGATCGTTCTTCTACCAATGTATCCACTGCCCCTCCTCTGAACATGTCCAAACCATCTCAATGTGGCACTCGCCTCATTCCTGATCTTGTTCATCCTTGTCTCTGATAAAGAGAATCTCAGCATCTTTAACTCCTCCACCTCCAGCTCTGCCTCTTTTCTGCTACCTATTCCTAGTGTCTCTAAACCATACATCATGGCTGATCTCACAACTATCCTGTAAACCTTAAGCATGTTATACTTAAAATACTGTCCAAAATACTACTAAATACTAAAATACTACCAAAATAATAAAAAAAGAGCCAGCTATGTTGGCAAATTGTTAATTGTAATCATTAAATAATACAAAAAGACCAGAAGGTCTTCAGAAACAATACAAATTTGTGAGTTTTTTCCATTGCGAGATGAACAACGGAGTGATCTTGCATTACTTCATTTTCACTTGGCTGTCTGCCAGCCGTAAAGCAAAAGGGGGTTTGCAATAAAGGACACTGAACAGAAGAGGTTAAGAAATGTGTGTAGGCTGGGTTGGGGTGTTAGGGACAAGTTGTAGTGGGACAAGCTTTGATTTATGGCTGAAAGACAGAAGCTATGTCTCAAAAACAGAAGGCTGAAGGTTTCATATTGAGGCTGGTGAAGTATTATTTGTTAGTGACCAAGACAAGTAGACTTGGAAAGAACCCTAAGATTGCTACAAGGAGCCAAAGGTGGGGAAATGTGGCAATGTAATGGTTGCATAATATAGCTTAACATTTTTATTTTTTTTCTCAGTTGCCCCACATTACATAGTCAGTAGGAGTTCAGTATTTTAAATGATAGCTTTTGGACTTTTAGAATTAACAAATAAATGTAGAATAGGCCCTGCTGCTATATGAATTTCAAGGGCAATGTCACAGCCCTTCATATAGTCTAACCTTCAAAGTAGTCTTCAGGGGATGAACACAGGTGAATAGTCATCTCTAGAAGCCTGGATGCTTCTATTGTCTGTCCTCCTCCATTTAGTTCACAATAAATTCAAGAACGTGGTTAGTGAATGGAACAATGCTTCCCCCTGTTACAAAGATAGAAGTCATTCAGACAAAAACATACAAGAGTGAACACCCACACACACTGACTACTACCACTGTGGATCAATGTGAACCAGATAGTTACGCTGACAATCGATACCACAGCCCCTAAAAGAGAAGACAACCATGTGTAAAATTAGCGTTTCTTTCCTCATTTTCTGTTCCTTATGGCTAACAGTTTCATCTGTCATCTTCTCGCCACTGATGGGATGGATGAATTAAATGTAATGCAGCATATTATTTAATGCAGTAAATGTTTAACAAGAAACTGGCAAAAACCATTAATTCAAGCATGGATTTCTGATAATATTGAAGAATGCTGGTATATTTAATTCTTGCCCATTGTATTTGCTTGGAGCATCAGTCACACCATTGTGCAGTGGGTGGAATGTGATGTTACCAACATGATAGTGCTTTTCTTTGAAGACAGTGTGTCCATTTATTAAATAATAATAAAAAAATGTGGATTTTCACCATTTTCTTTTAGAATACTCTTTTTTTTTTTTCACCAAAAATGAGTATTCTTTATTGGCTTTGTGTGTGTGATGTGTACTTCCACCAGAGATAAATGATCTATGTTCAAACTTGATGTAATCCAATGATTTTGGAAGAAATGTAATTGCTCTTAAACTGTTACGCTGCAACCATGATCACTCCTGGGTTCTCACTATCATTTCTTCCATCTGTCTCACTCTGTTTTATTGTTTCTCTCTTTCAACCCCCCTTCCATTTCTCCTTTAATTTCCAGTCAATTAGATATGAACGGTTGTTTGTAGCTCAATGATTCTAAATAGTAACATTCAGACCAATTTTACTCACGACTCTGAGATCACTTATTATTTTTATGCTTAAACTTTTAGCAAAACTATTTATCATTTGTACCTGGAACTTGAAGTGTGGGTAGGAGAATATTAAAACATGTTGTTGAGAATAATGCAAAAACACAAAATATATGTTTTATATATACATTTATATTTTTTTTATTAAATTGATATAATATTAACATAAAATTTATTTATTTTTTTAATTAAAAATCTATTTTATATTTTTTTTCCTAGTAAATAATTTATTAACGGGAAGTCTGTGCCATAATTCATTAAATGAAAACAGGACACTTTGGCTTGTGCATATGAACAGCTCAGCATATCATATTGTCTTCAAGTTATTGTCTTCAATCCTTCTTGTCTTTATTAAATATGGACAATTTTCTATGCATGTAGAGCTGATGTTTTTCTGTGGTGTAAGAAATGATGGAATTATGATTTGTACAGAATTTACATTTGTACATAACCACATTCTCTGCTGCAGCATCAACATAAGTATGAATGAATGACTGTCAAACAAGAAGATTTGCTGAATTATTTATTGTATTGCCAACAAAACAGTCATTTCTGGCATCAAAATTCTGTCAGGATTTTTTCTTGTTTGTTGATTTTTGATATGCCCCTCAAGTATGAATGTGCAGGTTGTGACTGACGCTTCTCCAGCAATGAAGCTTTGTGATAGCTCTGCACAGCTGAGGGGAATTGGTCATCAGCTGAACTTCTACCCAGTGGTAACTAGTTGAATCAATCACTGCACAGTGAGTTTTGTGGTTGTCATTCAACTTTTTGTATTATAGCTTTAATTGATTTGTGCACTTACCCCTGCCAGTTACACAATCCAACCTGTCTCTGCTCTTTTAGCCTCGTAGACACTTATTGTCTGTCCCTTCACATCATCTGCCCCACAAGATCTTGATAATAGTGCCACCTCACTATTCTATATTAGCTGCTTTGGACTCCACTATTGTGATAAATAGGGATATCTGATATCAAATTTTGCCTATATCCAACACTTACCCATATATGCAGGTGATTTCCCCTGAATTATTGTTATGCCCAACTAAAGGCATTCTATAAATAATTGTGAACAACGCACACAAAAAAAATAATTTAACTATAAGTTACCCAAAAATGCCACATTTAACATTTTGTCTGTGATTCTTTGTGCAGCATTTAAAGTAAACCAATAATGTCAGGTGTTTGACAGAATAAATTGCCTAAAACAATCATTAACATTATAAACTGGGCTCTTTCAGCCCTCACAGCAATAGACAAATAAAAGGTGCACAGATATAAATAGTTATAGTTTCAGTCCAAAAATGTCAACTGCTCTTTTTAAAGTGCAATAAGCAGTTCACCACCGCCACCATATAAACAATATCTATTTTTGTTGAGATGCGGGTTGGCCCCGAACGGCGGTTGACAGGCAAATGTCAGAGAAACATACAAATACAGATTAGACATGACATAGCCTTGCTCAAGAAACGTATTTACTGTATGACTCCAAGAAACAGCAGCGTTGCTGTCATTGCTGAGTCCATTCCTAGTTATTTTGCTTTACTTGGATGCATAAAAATGCCCCTTTGATAAACTGTTAACCCCCACCTTAGCATGACCAGCTCCTTGCAGTCATTACGAATAATGGTTTTCTTAGCCACGAAAACTCGGGATCATGGACATTTACTGTAGCATCGAGCATTGCTGTTGTGCCTTCAGGAACAGTTTGGTGACATCATTTATTGTGCGCCGGTCAAATTGTCAGGACTTCAAGAGGGGTCTTGAAGTTAGGTGTATTAAAGGAGACTGCGGCTTTGCAGCTTTCATATTTTAAATATTGGTGGTAAAAAAGATACCAATTCGCTCGGATATCAGTAATGTTGCTGATACTAGTGCAATAGTATCAGTGGACCTACTTACAGAAAAGCGGCCGAGCCGCTAGAAGAATCCACAACCTAGATCTGACAATGGAAAAAAAACATTTCTTGGCCCAAGGGCCCTAACTCCAGGCCTTAATTAGTTTGTGCCTTTGGGAACAAAGGCCTCGGGACAGAGTCCATTGCCACGGGCACAGGGACCGCTAGGGGGACAAGGTCCTCGACCTCAACAACCCTAGTGGGAGGTATGAGACAGACTGGTGGGTGCTGACAACAATGGACTCACGGGATCTGAAAAGCGACAAACTGGCTGTGCCTGATGTGCCTGGTCGAGGTGTTGTTTGAGGCTCAAAAAAGCTGCATAGAAAATGTCCATTCTTGCACCTAACTTCAAGATCCTCTCCTCCTGCGTCCTTTAGGCCTAAACCTGCTCAGCTCAGGCCTGAAGGAGGTCCCCAATGTTTTAGGCTCCAGCACAGGCAGAGTAGGAGCATGAAGTGTATGCAAGGTCTGCTGCAGGACCAGGAACCCAAGACCTGGTCCACTCTTTAAGAGACTGCTCTTGACACCCCAAAAAATTGAATATCTTCTGGTATATAGGGTGCTACTTTGCTTGGCCCATTTCTGGTCCGATTATCCTGTTATAGATTTGTGGTTCGGGACGAAGTAGGTAGGAACCAACTGCAATTACAGGTGGTGCACGTCCTTAATGATGTAAATAGGGTTTACACCACAAAAAAAAAAAAAAAAATCACCGGCAAACGACCAGGGACCACAAATGAGCAAAAACGTAAAAACAAAACAATAAGAACAGCAAAATGTCTTGGCTAGATAGGTCCTGTTTTTGGACAAAATTAATTTCACCTCAACCTACTGCTCCTGCTCTTAGAACACCAAACCAGATGTCCCCTCTATCTAGATCTTGTCTGAGCAAAAGGAAGATCAGATGACCAAATCACCTCCTAGTTGTGAAGTGGAAGCTGTGATATGGATAGTAGAGGGGTTGATGCTGAAGGCATAGCAGGAAGTCCCCAGTCCAAGTAATCTGTAATCTGCAGGCGGTTATTTGTTTCTAAAGGTGTCTCAGGTCCCTCTCAGGTTCTTCCTTGGGGACACTCATCAAAGTCCCCATGTCACCCAGGGCTCAACTGCCACTAAGTTTTATTGAACAACGCTTTTGGTGGCCTTCTATTGCACATGACATCCAGGCTTTTGTGGCAGCCTGTACAATCTGGGCCTTGAGCAAGTCCTCACACCAACCATGGTTGACTGTTTTTTTGAAAGCTGTACATTTTCTCCGACTGCCTACTTCCCTGGGGAGGGATGAGGCATTCAAGGCAGCGTAGTGGCCCAATGAGCGTTATGGTGTTTAAAGTGACGGGGCCTCACACAGATACAATTGCTAAATTGGATAACTCAGAGTTTACCATAACTGGAATAAAAAATGTGTATTATTTTATGTTTTTAATTAATATCTATTCTGTTCTAATCAATTCTCTGAGTCAAGTTGAGAATTTATTTCTGGCAGTCAGACCAACAATGATGTTACCAACTACTTTCATCTATAAACTGTTAAAATTCAAGCCTTAAAGACCTTTATTTCTGGTTAGTGTAGGTCCTATCCTATCCTTCACACGTACACACACACAAACTAAGCTGCAGATGAATCACATACTGTATCTGCCAGAAGCAAATTTCAGCAAAGTTCTCCTTTAATATGTTAACCCATACAATTCTTTTATCAATTCTCCTTTCTCTTCTCATCATCCTCTCTGTCCCTCTGGAACAAATGCCCAAGGTGTAACAAATTTCCGTGGCAATTACATTGTGGAGCAGCAGAGGGAGAGGTGAGTGAAGCAGAACAACTTGAAATGGCTATATAGAAAATGCTCCCAGGCTCTTTAATTACATTGCTATTGATTGCAGTGTGCTGGTTCTCCCCTTGCTGATTTTTGTCCTCGACTTTGCATTTAATATCCAGTAGAGAATGGAACAGATTTTTTTTTTTTTTTTCCCCGAATTTAGACCTTCTATCAGTTCTATTCATTACGCAGCTCTTATTGTTACAATAAAAAAGACTGTTGGTGATTTATTTAGCCTCGCCACAAACAAAAAGAAATACTACTCATGTGCAAACATGTTTAAACTATATCTGTGGCTTTGAAAAATATGAATAACTACAAAACACAAAAAGGCTTAATTTACTGTGATTAAAACCTTAGGAAGGGCTCATTACTCAAAAGTCCGTGTGTGTGCATCAGCAGTTCTGGACATTGTTGCATAACCGGGATGTTTACTGTTATGCTTGAGATAATATTTAATATAAGGGTTAATTAACGACATTAAATCACCCTACACATTTCTGAATATCAGAGCAAAAAGGGACATAACTTAGATTCATCTTTCTGTCTATCACTAATGGTCTTTTGATTTGGTAGCCATTTGCCAAAATAAGAGTAAAAACTCTTACCCATCGGAATAGTTCAACATTTTTCACAACTGAACTAAATGTTACCTCCTGCCAGAAAAAAAAAAACTTCCATACATGACCTTGCTCATATCATTCCACAAAAATGTTCTTTGTGTGCACACTAACGGATTGAATAAACCGATAGACAAAATGTTCCATCTCTGCTATTCACCCAGTCAATTTGTCAAACTTAACAAAAGTAAAAAAAAATAAAATTGTGAAAAGTCAGAGAAATAAATTTAATCTTCTTCTCCTTTCGGCTTGTCCCTTTTTCAGGGGTTGCCACAGTGAGGCAACAATTTCCATCGCACCCTGTCCTTTGATCCCCAGCTTAAACTCTAACCACCTCCATAAATCTTCTCTTTGGCCTGCCCTGTCTGTCTCCTACCTGGTAGCTCCATCTCTAGCATACTTCTCCCAATATAACCACTGTCTCTCCTCTGAACATGTCCAAACCATCTCAATCTGGCTTCTCTAGCTTTTTCTCCAAACCTTCCCGTCTGTGTTGTCCCCCTGATCACCTCATTCTGTCCATCCTTGTCTCTCCTAAAGAGAACCTCAGCATCTTTAACTGCACCACCTCCAGCTCTGCCTCCTGTCCTCTACCTATTCCTAGTGTCTCTAATCCATCCATCATCGCTGGTCTCGCAACTGTCCTGTAAACCTTTCTCTTCACCTTAGCTGACTCTCTTTATGTAACACATTTTGCAGTAGTAAAAAGGCATAGAAATTAGGGGCTGCGCCGCTGTACATTGAAAAGGGGATTCCTATCCCAGAGTATAAATTCTGGCTTCACTTCTGAGTGGGGAATTCAACGTTATTCTCAGATATTCATCCACCAGCCCTCCCTGAGGCTGCGGTAAAAAGTGACAGCCAGCATTTGTTGTGTCCACCGACTGCTTTGCCATATGCTTTTTCTGGTGTGGATCATCAGCGTTTGTGACCTAAAGGCATCTGTGTGTAGGTACTTGAGTTTAATTGTTACATTATTTTCTGTGAAGATTCTCATTTATCCAGGTCATGATATGCAAAAAGTTTAGTTGTAAACAACTGGACTTCTTGGAGTTGGAAGATGTTTAATTCAACAACTGAGGAACTTTCTGATTGATGTCAGAAGGGAACTCTAGTAGTTCTACTCCTCTGGACCACTCGCTTCACCACTGAACAAAAGTGTGAAGAGTTGTATTGGTGACACCCTTTTGTTGGGACAGTAACTGCTCCTGATGTTAATGAGCAGTTTTAAATATGTGAAGGGGAGTTGCTGTGTCACCTGTCTAGAGAAGACCAACATTTTTTAGGTGTTATTTTGTCTCTGATTTCATCAAAAATACACACATTTGTAATTTTTAAAAGTGCATTTTTATTTTTATTTTGTTTCCCCCTTCCTGCCTCTCCTACACCACAAGCACCGTCTACCTTATAGCATGGTCACTCATCTTCTCCTACCAGGCAGTTCAGCTCTTCTTGACCTTGTCAATAATTCACTGATCCCTCTGCAGCCATTCAGTTTCCGCACTTTATCCCAGCGTCACCCTTGCTTTCTCACCTTTCGTTTGGTGGTTGTCATCCTCGGACAGCTATCCTACTGTGACTTGTCTTGGCCTCTTCTGATACCAACTTACTATCTTTTATCCCACTCCGAGGGTATTTTCTGTAAAAAGGTCTTCATCTTCCTGTGTGCACACTCCTCCACTCTCAAATGACACCTCATCCCTTTAAAAAAGGTTTCTGACAACATCTCCATTAAACTCCAAAACTCTGCTGCCCTGCTGCTCATCTGCTCCTCCTCCAGCGAACACATCACTCCTGTCCTCCATCAACCTCACTGGCTTCCCATAAATCAATGCATACACTTCAAGATCCTTCTCATCACCTATGGGGCCCGCAACAATCTGGCACCCTCGTACATGACTGAACTCCATCGCCACTCCCCCTGCCGTTGACTACACTCTGCAAATACCAGCCTCCTCACTCCAAACAGCGTGACCAAGTACCGAACAATCGAAGACAGAGCCTTCGCCAACTCTAACCCCAGCCTCTTGAACTCCCTCCCCCTGGCCATCAATAACTCTGATACTCTACTTTCCTTCAAGAGCCGTCTCAAGACCCATCTGTTCAAGACTGCATATGACACTTGACACGTCAACTCCCCGCAGATTTCCTTATTTCTCTACTGCAGGCATGGACAAACTAAGGACCAGGGGCCCGTTGAGCTCTTTAATGTGATCCACTAACCTTGTCCAAATTAAATAATTCATTTATATTATCATTATACTTCTGCCTTTTCCTTACAATAATGTGTTTCCCCAGTAGATAACATCATGAAGAGTATTATAAATGTAAGAGGTTTATACATGACTTTTACTTGCCATTTATGTTCGTTTTAGCGAACGGTCCATCTTTCAGTTCTGGACTCGTCCCCCATTACCAATTTTAGTATTGTGATCCGTGAGTCAAAAAGTTTGCCCATGTCTAGTCTAGTGTCTGTGTTTCTGCGTGTGCTTTGAACATCCTGAAGCGCCTTTGATTACCATGAAAACTGCTACCCAAAACAGATGTATTTTTTATTAACATAAAAAAGAGCCTGACTATCTCCCACGTCTTTTTATTATTAAACACATTAATGTATTTAATCCGGATCATTTTGTTTATTATTGAATAACAATGTAACGTCAATTTCAGAAACGTTAATACATAAGTAGTTACATTCGTTAAGTGGAAGATCATTGCTGATGTTCCACTTCCCCGGGTGGAGAGATTAACTCATTGGCGCTAATTGCTGTGGAAATGACACAAGAATGTGACATGATTAGCTAGTGTTATTACACAGCAAGGACAGTAATTGACACCCAATCAATATTTATATAACGCATGCCAAACACCTCAATATTCCTCTCCCTTGTGCCTTAAACATTTCCATATCCTCCCCATCTAAGGACACCATCTACTACTTTATACAGGACGCCACAGAGTTCTTTCTCCTCGTGCCAATTATCAACAAAATTATGACCATTTGATATTTAAAAAAAAAAAAACACCCAAGCACAGATGTAGTCAGCAGATTCTGTCCTGTGCCATCCTAATTATTCCTTTGCAGAGAAGACCCGTCCTCTTTTTTTATGGCAGTGAATCGTTACTGTACCTGTCCTGCCCAGTCACTGGTTGAAATTACCTTACTGATTTACAGTGTGATATTAGGCAGCCATAATAGCCCATTAAGGCATGATATAGGCCACAAATCTGTTGAGGGAGCAGCCCTTTAACTGGTTGTTGGCATTTCATCATATGTCTATTACAGACACTTTTATGTCACTCTAAATGCAGTGACTATTAGGCACATTTGCATCGATTTTAAAAGTCACAAAATAGAAATGACGGGGAGGACCAATTTGCAAGATTTCAGTAGCTTTCGCAATCGTTAAACAGGGATTTTACAGCTTGTAGAATTGGTCAGACTACAGAATGTAATTGTATGTACGGAACATCCATCTAGAAATGCTTAATTCTCATTTCTTGAAGCACTTGTACTTTATTACAAAGTACCCTAGAATACAGGAATACATGCATAAAGAGGGTTAAGGGTTTGACAGTTGCTTGGGAGGTAAATACCTGTACAATTTTGCTGAAAACATAAAAAATACATATTAGTTGGTCATAAAAATTGTATTTATTATATAGTGTTTTGGCTCAGATCTGTGGATTTGTGCTTGTCAAACCACTGATTGTGTACCTTCTCAAAGCACTGAAATCTGTGATTAGCTGCCCGACATCTGGTATATTTCACTCATCGTGAGTGTGGAACGTTGCCTTTACTCCTTGTGATCAGATGCTGCGGTTGCCAGGTGAAGCTGAAAGCCCATCTTATTCCCGCTACAATAGATTGTTGATCTTTCTTTTAAATGCAACCAGCGTTTCCAATTACTGTTTAACTGGTACGTGTCATTATCTGGATGAGGAAGTCTACTACCGATTACTCTACCCTGCGCTCTTTTAGAAGGGGTTCATTTGCAGTCATCGCCGACACACAAGCTCCCAGATTTGGTGCGGTCAATGCTGGGTCACTGGGGAACATGGTTTGTGTTTTAAAGAATCTCTTCACATCCCAGAGATGGGATTGTATCTCTTGTTTTGAGACTTGAGTCAAGTTCTATCTCAGAACTTAAAGCTTTTGATAGCAACTTTACACTTTATGAATATCTTAATAAGCCAATGGCTTCTCGGGGATACTGCCATGTATTGACGGAAGTTGCTCTTTTCTGTAATACAGTTGAATCTGGCAGCACTACTTGATGCAAAATTATAATCTGTTTAAAACTTCCAGAGTAGTGCTGGGGGCAGGGGACTTTATTTCAACCATCAAATTTCTCTTCAATAAGAAGGAAAATTATATTTATTTTTTTATAGCAGGAGGCGCTGTAACCCCCTTGCAGTTATCAAACTCTAAATAATGAACGCATACCTGGTTTGCTTCATCTGACAGAAACAACAATAAAAGCTTAGAAAGCAAATGCACGCAACAGATATTTGATTATTAAAGTTGATTGTTATTAAATGATATTGATAAACACATTTACATTACATGTACACAAGAGTAAATTGGTCAATATTTTATAGCAAACGTTAAATAAGAATGGTGTAACATAAAGCCAATAGACTAGCAACAACATTGCACAGCTTAACGTGACATTAGTAAAGTAAGGGGTTGCTAGAAGGCAAGCTATCATACAAAAACACAAGGGACCTTGAAGGGTGTGAGACTGTTCTGTTTGTCCAGATAATCTGTTTGCCCAGTCGTTGAGAAGACTCTTTCTGTACAGTCCTGTCTTTCACAGCTTACACACAAGTTTGTGAGCACATCCTCCACCATGCCAGAGAATCTTCACTTGTGACGCTTCATGTAGCAGAGTTTGATGAAGTGAAGTCCCTGATGTTTGCTAACTTTTTATCAAAGTCTTCCCCAAACATGGCCCATGAGCTGTCAGCCACAGCAGGAACCCTACCCTCTTCAAAGTGACTGGGTGGCTGTATGCTGCTGCAGCTGCTCACAGTATTATCTTCCACCTTGTTTGTTATGGAAACTTTTTGAACACTGGGTCTAAAACAAGTTGCGTCAACAAGTTTCTTGATCCGATCCACCTAGCGTAATCATCAGGCTATCCACCAGTTCTGAACAGGTTTCTAGGTTGATGGGTTTCATTAAAGGCAGCAATTCTCTAAAGATCCCATTACATCAGGAACATTTTGGGGTCAACCACAAACCTACAGACAGAGTTCAGTGATTAAAAAGTTCTTCTCACAAGTTCAGCTATAACTGTAAAGAATTAAAAATTGAAGCAATTCCTATTTGTTACAGGTCCATTACTTACTTGAACTTTGTTTGAAAATATGCAGTTTGTGCTTATTTGCAGTGAGTGATAAGTGCTAGGGTGGAAATGACTGGACTCCAATGAACCCTGGATTTCACCTTGTAGCCCACACCCTGCTTCGGATGCAGTTGTCTAGAGCAACTTTGCTCCTGTGGATTTATTCCACCAAAGCTAGAGGATTTCAACATAAGCAAAGTGTGGTATATGATCTTTTTCACTAACACACGTCATTTGCAAAGCTTTTTAGCTCCGACAAGACTAAGCAGTCCAGGAAAAGGGAGGTCAAATTCAAATTCATGTATAAAGTGACAAGTCACAGAGATGTCGTTTGTGGTTGTCATAGATGCCCAATAGTCTGTCATGAGGCAGACACTAGAAGTATTTTTTTTTATTTTTTGTTAAATAACTCACCACTTAGCTTCCCTTATATCCTAGATGAGAGGGTAGAGTGCAGTTTAACGCTCTGCCGCGACTGGCAGGGCAGAAGATCACCGTCACCAGGTGCAGGTGAGCATAATTATAATGATTAGATCTCTGCTTATATTAGTAGAAGTCAAACGAGCGGGCAGACAGACCACTATGTCAGACAGGCAGAAAGAGAGATTATGAATGAAATATTAACCAATGCTTCTTCTCTACCTGATCAGATCCTTGTGACCTTTTAACATAAGTGCCCATCAGGATTTCTGTGACCTAACTACAGTATTGCTTTAGTGGTGATGGTTGCAGTACTGATAGGAAGTCTAGATGAGTGGCTGCTGCAGCAGATATTTGCTGTTGCTTCCATTGTCAAACCACCATGTGCTAACTGCACAGTTTGGATGTTGAGTTTTGAGTTGCCTTCTCAAATCAGAAGTGCTTCCTCCTTGTGGAAAAAAAAATCTCTTTACAGATATGGCATTTGAGGGTAGTTGCTTAAACCTCACTAAGATGGTTCCAAATGTCACTCTTTATCCATCCACTTTCCATTTATCCTGATCTGCTCAGACCTGTGTTTTGATTTATCCTGGCATATAAAGTGAATGTATTCCGATGGGTGGGGGACGGGTCACTGCCCCTAATGGAGCAATGGATGAGGGTATCACTCAATCTGTGGCACGGGATCATATCACTGCTAGGGACACACTCTTTGGGGCAGTAAACAAAGTTGGGTGAAGACAGTCAAACAACTGCCACATGTCGCACCTTTTTCTCATGACAAACATCAATAACCTCATGTGTTAGAACCAAATGTATGAATAACAACATTAATTTGTGACATGGTGCAGCATTAGTTGAACTTGATCAGAAGCTTTGAGGTAAAAATGTTTGTGTAAGGATTTGTTCTCCTTTTTCTTAATTGATTCCTGACAGTGTGTCAGTTAAGTAAAAAAATAAATTAATACATTTTTACCTCTTCTACTGACATAGAACAAAGATATGTGCAGGAAGATGAGCCAAAAAGCAGAATGGAATTTAGGAGTTTAACAAAAATGATAAATCACAATAATTTTAGACTACTGCTTAGTTACCATTTCAAAAGTGTTTTAATTTAAAAAAAAAAACACAATAACACAAAAAAACTGACAACCACGTATTAATTATGATTCCTTGAATAAATAAATAATGCTGGGTTGTCATGTGATATATAAATGAACATCACACTAACTTATTACCTTGTTCATCTATCAGCCCGAAGCCTCACAGCAGACCCACATCTCCAATATGACAAGTGAACAATTTGTGAGTGAATTGGAAGAGCTTTCTACTCGCAACACAGCCTGATTCCAGGCTTTCATATGACAAAAGAACAAGGACCTGAGGATGGTCGCACAGTTGAATAGCCGTGCATCTGCCTGTCATTGGGCAAGATAAGGTACTGCAGGACAATGAACCAATCACTTACTGGACTCATTACTCCTGAGTCATATTAAA
Organism: Paraplagusia blochii; assembly: GCA_016785265.1. Taxonomy (NCBI): domain Eukaryota; kingdom Metazoa; phylum Chordata; class Actinopteri; order Pleuronectiformes; family Cynoglossidae; genus Paraplagusia; species Paraplagusia blochii. The sequence continues at coordinate 82,037 of JAFBJS010005021.1, forward strand.
AACAAGTTCTTATTGAACAAATCATTCAGAAACCCCACACTGCTATAACATAGATGAATTCAGCGACTGCAAAACAGATGGGGTTCCAGTTAGACCCCAACAACAACCTTAAACTTAATCTCAGCTCTCTCTAAATGACATGACTCGTGCTCTCAGTTGTGAGTGCTGTAGAGTTTAATTAAAATTATGAAAAGGCAAGCTTCCAATATGAAGGGACTAATGGCTTCATTATCAGACGAGTAGCACTTTTAGCATGTTTTCGTTGACTGTAGTGGAAGCAAGCGACCACCATCAATCCAGCCATACACTTTGTGACTTTTTCCCAATTGCAGTGTCCAACTGCTACTCGTGCTCAATCACAGCAGTTCACAGCGTAAAACTTGAGTTCTCACACTATATGATCCAAAGCTCGGCTGTAATTGGAAAACTCACACTGTAGGTCCATACAAGAAAACTGTTGTAGCCTGAATGGCGTTGGATAAAAGTATCTGCAATGTAATAAAGGAAAAGGATAAGAGAGGTTGTTGTTCATCCCAAGTTTTTGGGTGAATTTTTTCCTCTGCAGTTTACCCATCAACGCAGTGAGCAGTGTGTGCGGACGATACGGTGCACACGGCACCTCAGCGGTAACTTGGAGGCAGGGGGATTCTAAGGAGGTCTAAGGTCTCAAAAAGAACACACGCGTAAGCACGGAACTGCGAGCGTATTCTGAGAAGAACAAGCGCGTAAGCATGGATCTGCGAACGTATTCTGTGAAGAGAACTCAAACAATGCTTCACATATCAAAATACGCTCTGAATTGTGGTATGCGCATGCAAGTTTTGCTTTTAATTTGTAAAACTGTGCGAACAAAAAATTTGTATTTTTGAGACTCTTCTAACGCAGACCAGATTCGCATGTGTAATCTCACTCTCACAGAAGGGCTGAGCTGTCGTCCGCAAAGAGGAGGACCATATTGTTTTGTACCAGTTCTAGGTATTCCAAAAGTATATGAAGCACAATGACATTGGCGTTTTCTGGTTAACAGTTTTCCCTGTAGGCATGATGTTATGGGCCGTGTAATGGCAATATGGCAGCATTGATGTGTTAAATGACCATTCTCTACATTTAGCAGGGATAGGAGTGAGTGTCATAGGCCTGTAGTCGTCTATGGAACCCTTGAGCTGGACAGCTGTTGTGGTTGTAGATCGAGGTGAAGACATCTGTGACCTCTGCAGCAAAGTCCTTGAGCACTTTGCCCAGCACACTACCCGGTCAGCGTTCCTTCCTGATGTTGATTGCTTTGCAGGGCCCATCTCACCTCATGTGCGAACAGAACTGGCCTTGGGTCTGTACAGGAGGTTAGGGGTCGGTCACGTTTGTTGTTCTCACTGTCAAAACAGGGATAAAATACATTAAAGGTCTCAGACACTATGGAACAGTCAGCTGGGAAGGATGGATAGATATTCCCTTTTAAAGTCTGTTATGGCTCTGATGCTTCCCCAAACCTACCGGGGATTAGCTGTATCAGCAAAACTAGCTTCAACGCACCTCCTGTGCTGTTGTTTGGCAGTGTTGATCCCTTTCCCTGGAGCAGCCCCGACCTTGCTGTACGCCTCAGGGTCTCCATACCTAAAGGCATTTTCTCTAGCTTGGATGAGCACCTGGTATGTAGGTGTGTCATCGAAACTGTCATGTTAGGAAAACACGTAATTGTCTCCACGTTTTAACAATGTCAACGGGGAAGCTGATGTAGCTTAAAACAGTGGAGTTCTCCAAAGTCTGACTGGTGTCTGTGACCATCTCTCTAAATACACCCCACTCTGTGTGGAGGACCAATAAAATAACCATAATGTCACTTTTTTGGCAGTGGGTTTAGCACTGATCTTGGGTGTGGACCATGGATGCAACAGGAAATGTTGGATGCACTCCGTCGTAAACATAATATAGGGATGGCAATGGGAACTTTCCTTTGATGGACTTTGTATAAGGCTTTGTCATTCATGGAGACAAGCGTTTTACATTTGGAGACAAGCTCTATTACATTTTATGGGTTTGGTCACCACAATCTTCAGTAAATCCCTTACTTCTCAAAACCCTGGTCCATAAACTCCTTAGGGTTAATTTTCTGTTGCTTTGAGTTTGACACCCCTTTGATGGAGTCCCAAGGTTTAGACACTTCTTCACGGGTCTCAAATCTCTCCTTAGAACCGACATAATGTTCAATTTAGATCAAAGACACTACCCTAACTGCCACTTAATGTTAAACTTAATGTTAATTTGCCAGAGGTTTTGGTGGCCACCCTTAAAGAAAGAAGCCTTGTGTTTTGTCTGCTCCTTTTGCTGTAGTTCCAAATTGTCCAATCAAGTCCCTGTTGGGTTGCTTTAGGCCCTTACTGTTCCTCACCAATCATGGTCTACCATCTCTCTGGACTTTGTGACCAGGTTGTGTCCAAGGGGGCCATTCGGCCCTCCCCACCACTATTGACCAATTGGGCAAGATGACCGACTGTCGCCCTGCCACAGATCCATGAGCTTTCTCATGTTGTTGTTTCAGATCGAGAAACTTATTTCCCTGCAGTGTAAGTGAGATATTCTAACACCAACGTATCTCCTCAGCTTTCCACTCCCAGTCCAATGGGCAGACGGAGAAGGTAAACCAGGGGTGTCGGAAAGTTCGCAAGCACAAAGATGAAAACCACCACCACACTAACAATTTCAATGTGTTTCATTAGTTACATAGTCAATCGAGGTGGAATTGAGAGTTTGCTCTGTGATGGTAAACTACGGCCCAATATGTATATACAGTATATGTATATACAAATTACAAAAAAAAAAAAAATAGGGCCCCTATCACATGCAGTTCAAGCAAAAAAAAAAAAAAAAAGAGAATATAGCTAAACCAAACAAGAAGTGCTGGTCAGTGAGGTACAAAGGAGGCAGCATATATTCTGTTTTTTTGCCTGGTGAAGTCACCAATAGGCATTAAAAGGATGGGTGGCAAGAGGCGTGTGGAGTATTATACAGCCTTTGCACACACACACTGAGGTGAGAAAGATGTGGTCAGACCTCAAAGTAGAACTAAAGCGCAGGTTGGCTACCCACCGCCAATATGTCTCCAGGCCAGACGTCTCCCTACTGGGAGGAGCCAATGAAGGAGAACTCAATCATGCCCAAGGTAAATATAAAGCTGAAATCTGGGGACACATTAAACTGCACACAATAAGTGCAGCTCACACGTGAAGTTGGTGTGATGTACTGACGT
>JAFBJS010005021.1:87780-104846 GCA_016785265.1 Paraplagusia blochii
CAAAACAGGTAGGGCACTAAAACTGTTTTCCCTCAAATAGGCAATAATATTGCAACGTTGACAAAGACAGATCCTTGCAACAGTAAAAGAAATTCTAAACAGTACTGCACACCTCCTAAGATTTGTCAGGCAGGTAGGTGGGACACAATATGTAACTGGGAGTCGCTCTTTTCAGCAGGTTTACTCTTTGCATTAACTTAAACTCACAGGCTTCTCCCTTAACATGTGCTCTACTCTCTACTATATATCAATATCACCATCACAGTGGCTTTTTCAGCAGATAACTCAACATCAGATAAACACAAAAGTATCCCCCACCACACAGAACAACACAATACAAACAGCAATGATCACATGAAGACTGAGTGACGGAGTAGGGAATATATACTAAGGTCACCAGGCGACGTGAGTGAGACTAACTACAAAGACACATGTGTTTGCAATCCCACTGATTACTCATTAACCCAAAGAGAGCAAACAGCTACAGGGACAGACAGACATTAAACCAAATTCTTTTAGTATGTGTTTAGGGTATGTTTTACCTCAAGGTAGTTCAAGTTTAGAGCATACATGAAATACCTAAAATACCTAGAGTGCAATACTCACTGAGTGCTGTTTTAAATTTGAATAAAGTTTCACTTTAATTTAGTGTCGAGTATGACTCCCTCGAACGACTCCGTCTCACCTATTTCTCCTAGTGAATTTTAGGAGAAACATATGAGAAGCATTTTTAAAGAAGAGAAACAAAAATGAGGCTAAAATACGAATCTCATATTTGTCTCCTGAGCTATAGAAGAGTAAGCTTTGAATAGTAAAATTTTCCTCTGGGTACACATGAGCAGGCAACAAAACCACAACAAAAGGTACACTTATGAAGTACCTCCTAAAAAATGATTCCAACATCTTTGCAACCATCACTGGGTCCTGCCCCTGTGTTGTATAAAAAGGATTACAAACTCCCATGGCAGTTGCAAGATGCTCCAATTATCCAGAATTGATGCATGGATTGTGGATTTTACCATGGGTTGCATAGGGTGGATGCATGTATAGATGGATGGATAGTATGATGCATATGGTATAAGACTTGTTTTCTGCTTAAAGGAGCATTTTAAGGAAAAAAAAATCAAAGGAAAAGGTAGTCATTAGGAAGTTGGTTATCTTAGGTCCAAAGCAATGTTCTGGGAATCACTGTGAAATGTGAGTGTCTGCTTAACTAACAGAGGCTCTGTTGTGCAGCAAAGACGAATGAAGTGTGACTGTAGTGGAGGAGGCTGAGATCTCAGTGATGGGACTCCAGGTAAATAGAACTGTGGGCTCTAATTTAGCTGTAATGCTGTGGCGTCGATAAATCATATATGTAGGAGTTAGAGGATCAAACCGATCGTTGAGAATCAAGACCCTAATGTTAATACAAAGGTGTTAGAGTTTTCAAAATACAGTATGTGGCCGCAGTGGTGGCCTAGTGGTCGAGAAAGCTGACCTTGGTCAGACTGTATTTACCCACTGTCAGGTTGCCACTGAGGTGCTCTCAACATTCCATAGTCCATAGTCCCTTTTGACTAGGGACTATGGAACACCATGAAGTTGTTTTAAAAGGTAGACCCCCTGCTGGTGTAACACAGTAAAGTTAGATAAAAAGGATTTTAAATATTCATATAAAGTACATGTAGTATTTAGTCATTTAACATCCATAGTGATGGTGCTGGTGATTGGTCTATTTGACCCCTGTTCCTGTGTGATCACACTCACTTTTGTCAAATGTAGCCTCCATTATATAGACCGTTATCTCTAGGCACTGTACAAAACAACCAACATTGGACAACAATTTTCAATACAAGAGAGAATAAACCCCCTGCCCTTACACTCCTTCACACTGGCTGAGGAACGAATCCCAAAAAAAACCCAGACAGGGAAAATAGGAAGAAACCTCAGGGTGATCGACAGTGGAGGGGGGTCCTCACCCAGGATGGACAGGCGGGCAAACTAAACAGTGGCAGAGAAATAATATTAAGTCCTTCCATTGCTGAGATTAAGTCCATGACGAGATTAAGTCCATGACGTCCTGGGTCCAGATCTCGGCGAGCAGGGTCCCTGGAGAGTTGGGTGCAGTCCTGAGTCCGGCTAGAGATCAGAATTAAATGATTTATTTTTTTGCTAAAAATATGAAGGCATTTCAACAACAAACGTTTTGCAGACAACACATTTGTTGACTGTAACATAGAAAAATACAACAAAATTGACTAAAGGTTACAACAGTCAGTAATTAGTCGAATGTGTACAGGCCTCACGCTGCTCTTTTGGTCCACTCTTCTTCCAGTCTCCTCCAAAATTTGGTAAATGCAGTGGGTTTCCTGGCCATAAATTTGTGGCCAAAGATTTCCCAGAGTTTCTTCATTGTGTTGAGTTTAGGACTCTGGTCAGGTCTTTATTTTAATGTTTTCAGTTTCACAGAACTGCTTTACCTGTTTTGTTATGCATGAGCACCGCAGGTTCATTGTGTGATGAAGCAGGAACAAAACCCTGTGTTGTTGAAGACGGTACTGATAAACATTTGCATTCACTCTGCTATGTAGTTGTATAAGAGGCACAGTATGCCCAAAATCATGAAACTTCCTCCTCCACCTGCTGTTGACTTTTTTACACACTTTAGATTCAGTCGCTCTCTCTGTTATCACCAAATATAATATTTCCCATTTGATCCAAATGACTAAACTTGCTTTCATCATTGAAGTGAACTTTGGACCATTGTTTTCTCTCTGCGCACAACATGGTCCTCAGCAAAGCCTAGTCCAGCCTTTTGAGGCTTTTTGGTAATGAGAGGTTTAGTCACCACAGAGTGGGCTTTCAGTCCTAATGCTCTAGAACATGGAGACACCGTACGACAAGACAGATCCTTACCCTGTTTAGCGTTGAACTGGCAAACAAGTCCAGCTGCAATGTAGACAGATTGCTCATTCAGATTCACTCAGTATCCTGTCTTCTCTTGTATTTGTCTTCCTTGGACGGCTAGCCCTCTTGGGGGAATCGAATGAGTTTGTGATGTTGTATTCAATATTCATGAAATTACAGATTTGGAATGACCAACTGGTCTTGCAATGGCTGTTAGGGTCCTCCCCTTGAACTTCACCAGTGTCCCCCAACCTTTTTTCCGCCATGGACTGGTTAAATGTCTCATACTATTTTCATGGACCGATCGTTAAATTGTGGCAGATAAATACTCCTTATTAAAATAAAATTTTCAGCGTTCTGAAATATCTTCCTACCTATAAAATCCTCCTACCAGAATTAACTGTGCATGGGCACAACAAGGGTTTCTCAAGTGCATGCAGCCTATAACTTTCTGCTACCAGACTGGTACAAAAAGTTACGCAGAATCTTGGATTAATGACTCTGCATCATTTTGGGTTTATTGTTGTTGTCTTCACTGAGAAAATATTTCCTAATCAAATATAGTTGCATTATTTGTGATGGAATCCTAGTCATTCTATTGTTCAGTTCTTTTGTTGATCTGGGTATGGATCAAGTGGAGATGTGGCCAAAAGAAAACATTATTTCTCTGTGGCCTGGCATTAATTCACCCGCGGATCGGTACCGGTTCCCGGCCCAGTGGTTGGGGACTACTGATCTGGATTTATTCAGATTCTTATATAAAATGCACTGACAACAATTTACGTTGAAATATCATTTTGAGGGGTTCAGGGTTCTTAGAATAATCTGGACATAGACTTGGTCCAGTCCAGCTGCTAATGACTGAATATATTTGAAGGTAGTGAATAGAACCTAATTTTATTCTACCAACCAGCCAATACTCAGTCAGACTGATTAATGTGTTCAAATGGATTTCCAAGCCACTCTTAATGGTGGTCTGAACACATACTCACACATCCGGTCGATACTGGTGATGACAGATATATTGATGAACTGGGAAACTAACTGCCATGACTTTAATTATCTTCCAATGCAGCATAAGTAGAATTTGTTACTCTTACATTTATACAAGTGTCTCTGGGCTTTACATACGCTGACATATATAATCTTTGGTACACTTTTAAGCAGATATTAACACCACCGTTTGGTTACACACAGCTTCAAATGACTTTTATAGATAATTTCTATTTTATTTATTTCTCTAATCCACCTACATATTTTTCAAACACATATGCAGTGTCCAAACAGAGCCACATGGAAATGACTTCAAAATATTAGATTTAGGTTTTTTATTTAGGTTGTTTTATTTCAATTACCTAGTCTATTATTATTTACTAATTAATATTTTCTATATCTTTAATTCATGGTAATAGGCTCCTTTCTCCCACCAATGTATCATAGATTAAAAAAGAAAAAAATGGGAATTTTGCTATTTAGCAGGTATTTGGGGTTATTGTAATCCATAACCAGGTCATGGGGCAGCTGACACCACCCAAATCACACTGCAGCATATTGTGAGCCTTATAAAGGATGGTAGGTCAGTGGCAACACGACAACTGGTGGATTCGAACTTCAAGCCTTGTGGACTCGAGGGATAACGTTAATAAGCTACACAATGAAGGAGTAATAGAGCGCCATATATGCAATATTTGCCTTGATGGAAAAATATAAAGAAGATCGGAAGGAGCTGCATGTGATTTTTAGATTTAGTAGAAAACATGGCAGGGGGCGAAAACATGGTCAGGAGTCAGGATTAACGGTAGTATGTTAGACTGTTGCAGGACATGTGTGAGAACAGTGGTGAGATGTGCTGTTGAAAGGACAGAAGACTTTAAGGAGGAGTTGGGACTTCATCTAGGATCAGCCCCGAGCCCCTTCTTGTTTGCTTTGACGGATGAGGTCAGATGACAGTTGAGGTCAGATTCTCTTTAGGAGAGACAAGAATGGACAGGATCAAGAAAATATGGTCATTATAGGGACAACACCAACAGGAATGTTTGGAGACAATAGGAAGCCAGAATGAGGTGGTTTGGACATGTTCAGAGGATGGACAGTGGTTAGAGAATGCTACAGAAGAATGGGAGAAGAATGCTAGTAATTGAACTGCCAAAGACGAGATTTATCAAAGCAGTGAGGGTGGACATGCACGTAGTTGGTGTTAAAATAGAGTAAGAAAGAACAGGGGGAAATGAAAAATTTTGATTTGCTGTGGCAAGCCCTGAAAAAGGGACATGCCTAATTTAATTACCCAACTTCAGGGTTAAAAATATGGTGTTTTCAGAATTCATTTATAGTCATTGGAACAAATTATCCTTGTGCAGTGTCTGGAAGCATGACGACCTATATTTCAATTTAATTTTGGCATGGTAACAGCCTCTCAAATTTGCACAAGAGCTGACAATAGCCTGGCTTCACAATTGCGCTCCAAATGCTAACTATGAACATCTTCCATATTAGGCAGAATATGCGAGCAGGTCTAATTTATATATATACCATAATTTATGTTTTTACACATAAAACCTGTAAAGAATGTAGCAGACTATAAATCTGCAGAATGAGTCTGTGACTTTATGGCCATGCATACATTCAGGATGATTACCCAGTGTAATGGCTGAAACAGCATGATGTCTGCAGTATTGTTGAATTACCACAGTTGTTGTCTTGTCTCCTGCAGGCCTTGTAAATCTGCATCAGGAGGAAAGTCGTCAGGTGTAAATGTAACTTTCACTCCTTTTTTCAACCTTTTTCTTTCTGAGTCATTAGACACAATGAAAGTTAGACCTAGTATGACTTTGAGGCGGCAGTGCTGGCCTAGTGCAGTGGTCCCCAACCACTGGGCCAGGTCCGGTACTGGTCCGTGGGTGAATTGGTGGCAGGCCGCAGAGAAATAATGTTTTCCTTTTGGCCCCATCTGGCTATTACTTCCACTTGATCCATACCCATATCAACAAAAGAACTGAACAATAGAATGGCTAGAATTCCATCATCAATAATGCAACTAGTAACTTTTTATACCGGTCTGGTAGCAGAAAATTATAGGCTGCGTGCACTTGAGAAATCCTTGTGCCCATGCACACTTAATTCGGGTAGGAGGATTTTATAGGTAGGAAAATATTTCTGAACACTGGAAATTTTATTTCATTAAGGGGTATTTATCTGCCACAACTTAACAATCAGTCCCTGAAAATAGTACAAGACATTTAACCGGTCAGTGGTGCAAAAAACGTTGGGCAACACTGGTCCCCAATCTCATTCAATTCGGAATTAAATAGTGAAGTAGGTAATTCGGGATTCGATCCCGTATTAACTAATCCACATTCATTTCACTTTGCATTCACATTCAGTTTAATTCGGTATTCGCTGCACGTTCAATACTCGCTTTGCATTCACACACGCTGAGGGAGCGAATACGCATTAGTCTAACCATATTTAAATGGTCCAGTTTCAATTTGATCACATGGTATATAACGAGATCTCGTTAATATTCGGTTTTATTCAACATGGATTCTGTCAACACATGCACGTGCAAAAGAAATGGAGCAGGTTAAAGAAAGATCAAGGCGTCATATGAAGGCGATGAGAAGGAGACACAAGGGACGAATGACGAAGATAAGGAGAGAAAATATAAGGGCGTTTTTTTGTAATCCTGTTCCTAATAATGCAGTAACACATAGCGGTTGACAAGGAGATGAGCCGCTCCCGTATCATGTAGTGTCATGAGAGGTCTTCAGCATGGTTTTACGCAAGATTTTACAAGTTTGTTAAACTAATACGAGTGTTGTTGTGTTCACACACATGCGAGGAGTGACATCCATTTTACTTTTTATTGCTTTACACCCGTATTAGTTAATTTGGTAGCGACACCCCCGACTAGAGGTGGATTAGTTAATGCGCATTAGTTGAGTTTGTAATGTAAAACACAAACAGGGAGCGAAACTGGTTTCGCGTCGCAGCGAATACCCAATTAAGTGCCAATGTGAAAACGGTAAGAGAGACAAGATTCTTACCCTTTTATACTAGGCTGGTAGCAAAAAAGTTATAGGCTGTGTAAGAAATCCTTGTTGTGCCCATGCACAGTGTATTTGGGTAGGAAGATTTTATAGGTAGGAAAATATTTCACCGGAAATGAAATCTTATTAAGGGGTATTTATCAGCCACAACTTAACGACTGACCCATGAAATAGTATGAGACATTTAACTGGTCTGTGTCGTAAGAAAGGTTCGGGGACAATGGTCCAGTGGCTAAGGAACTGGATCTGGAGGGTTTCAGATTTGAGTTCCCCGGCTTGCATCAGAATTTATTGTGCGCATGGTGTGCTGTATCGCAATGACGTGAAGTATTCACTTCTTTGTACAGATGCATCTTGTGTTTGATGTGACAGCAGAAAACACAGTGATGCATACAGAAACGACTACAGTTTTCATAAGATTTATGTTTGGGGAATTTATGACCTCTAAATTAATTAAAGGTAGATCCCAAGCTATTTAGTATATAACCTGTGGCCACAGAATAAACATAATTGCTCTTAGCTTGGAATAATCAATGCCCATTTCTTAAGTGCACTGCGCCTCTGTGGGCAGCGTTCTGCAAGGTTGACTTTTAAACCACTTTTCTGATAATTTGATCAAAATAGAACTGATGACTTACCTAATAGGTCCTAAGTTATTTCACCAAGTAAGTCCACTTTAAAGATTCTGCTTATTACACCGTTTATCCTCCATGAACCCTTCTTATTTGAAACGTATAGGTAAACACACCGGACACAACCACTTTGTATAATTTCTTTTGTGTGTTGGGGTGTATTAATAAATGCCAGTGTTTGTATATGTGGTTGGTTGAGATGGCTTAATATGGACTGGCATTTTTAAAGTAGCACAATCCACTTCTCACCCCTCACTCACTCACCAAATAAAGAATGCACAGTTTATAAAATAGAAGAAAAAAAACAAAGACATCAAAACATGAACTTGTCAGTTTGGAACATAAATCCAACTTACCATTAAACTTAATTATTGCATCGTTCTAATCTTGATTTTCCATTTATTGACTTTCCATATTAACAGAATGGCTGCACTTTTGTAGCCACTGCTCTGCTACTGAATGGCACAAATAAATCTGCTGAATATTCAAATTTGTCAAATATCTATTATGCAGATTGGCCAACGGTTGACGTAATGTTACTTACCTGTCCCACCGTCCACACTTTAGCATAATCTGTAAGCTGCCATGGTTTGCTGCTTCATTTTAATAACATTGAATCAAATTTCCAACAGCTATTAGGTGATTATTCAGGACTGCCAGATTTTTGGCAGAATGTATTTTCAAAACATGTGCATTATTGAAATTACCTCCAAGACTAAGAGCGGAACGAATTAATAAAACTACATAAATGGGTGTGAGGCCTCAAAAAGCCAAGGATGGAAGTTTCTTCTGCCTGGTTTATATTGTTGAACAGGTTTCTCTCTTCATATTGTGAGAAGGAGACGTGTTCAGAGCAAAAAAAAATTCCTTAAAACCGAGATGTAAGGTCAAATGTAGGAATAGGGCCACCTGTATTACTTTTCTCATTGCACAAGAGTAAAGCAGGATGCTACAGTAAGTACTAGACTAAAAATTGTTTTCATCGAGAGGCGTTGTGGTTGGTAAATTACAGGGCAGTGCTGTAATATTTTGACATCCCCACCCCAACATTTGTTTATTTGCTACTTTGCAAAAAAGCTGGGACATTTGCACATCTGTAACTTTTCTATTATTACTATGTCATGCTGCTCATTGCTGATATTGTGCTTCTTTTACACTGGTCCAATGGAGCTGTTTTTTCACAAATGTAATATGGAATGTGAGGTGTACATCACATTCCTGCGTCTGACCTGCATCCAGTTTTAGTCCCATTGCGTCCAAACAGACCTCATGACTAGTTTCGAGCATTTCACATTGGTCAGATAAGGCAAATATGTTTGGGATTGTGTCCTTATGCGACTGTGTGTGTGTGCACATGTTTGCCAAAACGTGACATCTGGTTCTCTCTGTTGCCAGTTGAAAAGAGAAGAACCCTCCCTTCTCTCTTTCATTAATGGGCAGCCACTCATCCTCTCTGGGTGGCCAATAAGTGCTTTTTCAGTTTAGCAGCTGCAAAATGCTTTTTTTTCCATATCCCACAGTCTGTAAAAGAATTATTATCACTGCCATCACCGTAGGCATAATGCAAAAAAATGATTTGTGATCGGGCATTTGGTTGAAACTGCACTTTGATTGTAACATATCATCTTTTCTGCTGCTCTCCACTCAAGCTGTCCGTCTGTTCATCTGTACAGATGAACAAAGCCTTTGGGTCATACAGGATCATTGTGAGAAATTAATGGAGGACTTCATTCAGAAGTAAATGGCCTGAAATCAAAAGGGAGAATAAAACTAATGATTTCACCTGAATTAACTCCTTACTTTAAATAAACTATTGTACCTGTTGAGGGTACTCTTGTATTGCTTTTATTACCATTAAGCAAAAGTTGGATATAATTAACGGTTATAATTAAGAGGATTTAACTTTTTCCCCAAAAAAGTATATATTTTTAATTTAAATTGGTTTAAAAAATATACAAAATATAAACAATATAGAAAACTGTTTTTTTTTTTAACACCATGTAGATTGAACTACATTAATCACCCATCTTTCCAAATTGTATACAAGAAGTTATCTCTATTTGCATTTCTCCTATTGCTTCTTTAGCGCATTGTGGATAGTTTAGGTTGCCAAAGTTTTACTATTTTTTGGATATTTTTTTTTGTAAAAAATGCCTCTAACCTGAAAAAAATCAATATATAATTATTATATTAAGGCTATAATAACAAATAAAGTACAAAAGCCAATGCTGGTCGTCATCATCTCTTAGCATCTTCTATTGTTGTCCACAAAAGGTGATGTTGTTCATTAAATATGGATAAACATCCATAAAAATGTTGATGTTTCCCTGAATGTAATACCTTACGATGTCTCCTCAATGACACAGAAGACAGTGGACAGCCTTATTTTTCTTCACAGTTACTGTATGTGTGTACCTCTGCAGTGCCTGGCATCCATTTACTGTCCATCTGTCTTGGCCAATATACACTCCTCTGTCCACTCCTTCCTCTCCTTGGTCCAGGCTCCTACTAATATAAGGGGAGGCCTGATTACTCCAACGGTGCTCACCTGTGTACTGAGTGCAGCTGTCATGGTAGACAAAGCACACAATAACAACTTGTGCAGGTGAACTCACTCACTGACACAACTGAAAATCATAAAGCATTAATACAGAAAATTAAAGAGCACGAGGCCATTGAGCAGTTTGATGGGAAAGACTATATGTAGACTATATGTAATTAGCTATTTCTTTCCCATTATTCACAAAAAAAAATCCCTGATATTTATCAACAACCAGATGGAACACGGTTTATAATCATTGATTTATATTGAACATTAATTAATAATTGAGCAAAGCATATGAACAAAATCTATCCTTTACGTAGGAGGACGTAAAAAAGTAAGACACACAAACACACACAACACACAAACACCATACATGACACCATGGACATAAACCTGGGAACTCAATGAAAATAGCAGACTATAGGAGGTTATGGCTCATCAGTACCGTGGCAACCTTCTTGATGGGTGTAACCACAGCAACCTCAATCACACCTTGACATGAGACATTCTAACTAATCACCACCATCAAGAGCAGTCTCTTTCAAAAAAGGTGTGGCCCTACAGTGGATCTTCCATTGTACAAAATCCCGATTCCAAGATAAATGAGGTAAAGATCAAAGTTTGTATAAGTAGAAAGTGATCTAATGGAGCTGGCAGTACAGCAGAAACGTGGCAAAATGTGGTAGTGTTGGGGTCAGCTGAGGTGGGTGTCTCTAGGTATAGGATAAAGATGAAAAATGGAATAGCTCAACCTACCGCCAACGTGGAACAATCTGATAGCTTCAAAAAACACAAGTGTATCAAAAGGAAAACAAATACCAACCCCCAAAAAGTTTGCTTACAACTTACAGCTTTTGGAAACCTGCAAACTAGCATATTTTGGGGTTAAGGTCAATTATGTTTTCCTATCAATCAAACTTCCCTCCAACCCCAACGTAGTCATACATAGGCATCTAGATACATGTGTGTAAAAACACATGGTCAAGTTTGATCTAAGTTAAATGGCCTTAAGTGCTCTGAGGGTGGTATGAAATATTTATATATACTAATATATTGTATGCTGCCATGCCATGCTCAGAAGAATCATTTTCTCTTGACACAATCACTTAGAACAAATGTTTGTGTTTTCCATGCAATATTAAATATTGATTCCTGGTGCAGCAACGCTTGTGAAAATACTCCTACTCTCTTATTTCACCCAGTATCCGATCCTCTTCCTTGAATCTCTTTTTTTAGAGGTGATGTACAGATAGAATAGCAGCTTCAACTGGTTTCCACCTCTTTGTCTTGGAGTATTAACATTATTTTTGTGATTTTTGTTTTATTATTTAGTTATGACAGCACATGTGTTCACTATTATTGTCACAGAATTTACTTCAACAACACCTTATATTCATTACCAGCACTGTTGAAGCAGCAGAATGCAGTATGTTAATTAAATGTATCTATTCATGTATAAAGAATTGAGGGTGAGTGCATGTCCGCTGTGAGGCTAACAGGCAAATTGGATTGCTCAGTGGCTGTGGTGGAAATAGTGCTCTTCTCTTGACAGCATACAGTACATGTTGAAAAGAAACCTCTATATCCAAGATACGCTCACGACACATGGTCACGACGCCTGAGGTAGCATGTAAATATGCAAATTAAAAGGTACTGACTAGTGACATTATCATCTTGTGAATAATCACTTTCAAAATATTCTTATTAATTTGTGTGATTGTGCTGTAAATGTTTTCATTGACAAGATACAAATAACAGAGATAAAATTTTATTTATGGTAAGAGAAAAATCTCAATTTCATGCGTTACAACAGATTGTAAAAACTAAACACGAGTACAAAGTATTACAGAAGTATTCAATTTGGAGTGTCTATAAGGGCAGGGGGTATTTTCCTGTTTGCTTACTGTATAATTGTTTGCAAAGTGTTTTGGGATAATGGTTGTTGTGATTTGGCACTTTAAAAAAAAGTTTTAAAAAGTTGATGTTGTTAAAATTAACAATAAACAATAATATAAACACATAATACAATAATCATAAACAAGTTGCAATTTAGTAAACCTACCTATACTCTTGGACTGTAATTATCCAACTGTGACACTGACATGAGGTGAGGTTCATGTCTGGTAAGTCAATGAACAATATGCAAATACCACAGACATATATAGGAAATGTTGGGAGAGGACAGAGTTGTACGTTCATCTGCAAATACAAAGTTTTTTTTCAAAGATTTTTTTCTTTAACTTTATTAATCCTTTTCAGGAGTTTCCTTCTGGAAAGTATGCGTCTGCATTTAGCTCATTACTGTAGTGAGCAGGGGTCCATGCTCAGGCCACCTCAGCGGTAACTTGGCGGTATAGAGATTCGAACTGTAAAAGTTCAATTACATGCATTGATATCAATTTAACTTAATTTTGCCAGTGCACAAATTGCCTGTAATGTGGTGAGAAATGACTATGTGTTGCCCCACAGTAGCCGCAGTCTGAAAGACTGTTAAAAAAAATAAATCCAAAATGTCCAGTAGCTGTTTTGTCTTTCTCTTTCTTTCTTTATTGAAATCACACCTTGACCTCTTTTTACTTCCGGGCACAGAGAAGGAAATGACAGGGTTTTGTTATGTGCCTGTTTCAGCCAGTGATTTAACATTTCCCATGACAGGTTAAATGATTGTCGTGCTCATGTTGACAGCTAAAGTGCACATTATTCAGGCCGGCAACAGGTGCTGAGTTGCCACCATACAGACAGAGTCCAAACCAGAAGAGACACTTTGATTGAGATGCTGTTGAAGGTAATTATACATTTGGGTAGATTTAAATATTAAGATTTGTTTCACAAGGTTAGGCTTTGATTCATGGACAAAAGTTGTGTCCAGTAGCTGCAGCCACTGATGACGGTTAGATTTCTCCACCGCTGTTTAAAATCTGATGCTGCAAAGCCCCGGTCTCCACAAATACGCTGGACAACCTTGTGATAAATGATGTCATCAATCGCCCCTTGAGGCACAACAACAATGCTGGATGCTACAGTAAATGTCCCTGGTCTGGAGTTTTTTTTTGTGGATAGAAAACTGGGCAAGGCACACAGTAAGTGGCTTCAGTACAGCCGATAATTGCGTAAACCTATAAGGCAACAAGAACAGTGTAAGACAATAGCTGCATTACAACTAGGGAAGGTTGAAATGCAGCCTTAAAAAGGTTGCACACATCAGAGCATATTGGAATCGGATACCGATACACTTTTTTGGGTAGAAAACTAAGATTTTAACACATTATCATGAGGCGTGTTTATGCAATAAAGTAAAGCAAAACAACTCGGAATTAATTTGGTGTGAAACGATGCAACTATTGCCGTTTTTACACTGGCACTTAATTCGGTATTCGCTGTGACGCGAAGCCAGTGTTGTTCCCAGTTTGCATTCACATTACAAACTAACGCGCATTCGCTCCTCAACTAATGCGCATTAACTAATCCACCTCTAGTCGGGGGTAAATCAATAAAAAGAATAACGGTTGTCGCTCCCCTCATTCAATTCGATCCCGAATTGAGTGAGAAAACGGCACAACTCTCAAAGAGTCAACGTCAAATACTGCAAAGAACAGGCAACAACAAAAAATATCAGACAAACATCATGGAGTGGAAGGTTCTGGATAACCAGCTGTTCTTTCCTGTTTAAGACGTTGGATTTACTAGAGGTGTTGAATTTCCCGAGCTGTGCCATGTCATGACTTCTCATATGTGTAAGTTTCTTAGACATTTGCCTGCAACCCACAGTTCGGGGGCCGTCCTGCATGTAACCAACAAAAATCTACATTTTTTTACATTGTGACGATGCTGAAATACTTATTGCACTTAAAAGAGGGCCGTCTTTTTATGTGCCTATTGTAAAACAGGGAAGATCAAGCAATATGCTATAGGAATTAAATTTAGCTGTAAGTTGGCCAGGTCTGGAATATCACATGGCAAATACCTGGGAAATTTATCTTAAAAAAGATAATTTGTGGAAATTTAAAATACTATATTGTCGACTTAATTACTCTTTGGATACTCCCTACAATAAATGATTAAATAAGAAGTTCAAAGATTATAAGTACAAATGTTTTTCAAGAATAAGAAAAGAATGCAATTGCTATAAATGCTATTTATCACTATACATGCAATATCTTTAATGTAAACATATAACTTAGGTAGTGCATACTAACAGTGGTATGTATGCCACAAAAAATACATCAAATCCCAAATGCAATTCCCTCCCAACCCCCAACTGAATGCTGAAAAATTATGAGCAAATTTGCACCATGTTCACACTCAGTGTGAGAGTCATTTCTGACACATGTCATAGAAAATTAGCTTCAGTGACCTGTGAGCAGAGCAGACACCCCCTTCTGTTTGCTACACCCTGGCTATGGACCACAATAAGGTGCAGGAGGGGGTGGCATGGGATTAACAAAGCCAGACAGGTTGGTGTTTTGACATGTACATGTGCTGAGTCTGGGATGGAGGCCATTACTGTTTCTCTTTCTCTACCATAATGAGGACAAGGGCTCTGACACCTGCCCTCCGACTCTCTGCAACACCCTCGGCGCCCATGTACACCCACAGTCAAACCCTGGTTATAACTTTGCCCAGAAATGTCTCAGTGGAGGCTGTTTAGGTTTGATTGGCAGACAGATTTGCTTTTTGAAGTTGATGTGTTGGAGAGTCCAACAAAAATAATAATAATAATAATAATAATATATAAAAAAGACAGCCTAAGCGTCTGGATTGGAATCCCTTGTGTAAATCTAAAGACAATGGTCTTTATGGTAGGAATTAGCTTTTATAATCTTTTTTTAGGTCTTTTAACTATTCAATAATCATTATATTTGTTTAACATACAAAATTTATTGGAAAACGTGTTTTCATTTCATTGAATGATGAAGTTAATGATAAATGTAAATATATCTAGTACTATGATGTTGTCATGCCGAGGCTACCTAGTTTGCAGCCATATTTATCAATACTAATACAGATATACTGTATAATACAGTTATTTCAAAATGTAGATGTATCTTTACATTGTTTCTCCATCTTCACGTGGCAGGATAAACTGTAAGCTCATCTGGAATGAATTAACTTGACTGAGAACTTGTGAGATCTCTCTTTTTCTGGACCGGCTGTTTGGAAATGAGTGTGATCACAGTCACCTGTGTCTTTGTAAGTTCCTTAGTATATAAACCTCTCCCCTTCACTCAGTGTTGTGTTGTATTTTGCTCTCTTCCTGCCTTTGTAAGGTTTAATGATTGCTGTGAAGTAAATTTATTTGAGATATTAATTTGTTTGAGAAACTGAAGTATCGAAGAGTAGATGTTAATGGACAAGACTTGTGTTTGTTTGTGGTTATCTACACGGAATAAAACTGAAAGAAAGCCTCTAGCTACTGCATCTTTGGTCCTACAGGCTTCCTGTTCCATGAAAATACCACTACTAATTGTTTAAAAAAAAAAGAGAGAACACTTTGTCCGCTTATTAAATTATATTGCATTATAGATTATTAAAATGATTAAAAAGTATTATTTTAATTAAAAATATTAAGAGTAAAACAATTAATTCCAACACAATACAGGTCAAATATAAAATAAAAGTATGATGTTTTATGTATATTCAATCAACAGCAATAATATTTATCACTGCAGGGCTGACCGTAGTAAACCACGCCACTAGGGGACTCACTCTGTGTTCTACTAACTTATTGAAGTTTGTGTTAAAGCATCCACTGTAAACTTTTCTGCAAAACAATCATGTTGCTCAGAAAAAGAGAACTGGATTGGTCAGGGTCAGGTTTAACAATATCAGCTTCCAGGGCTGCTGAGTAACAGGCTGTCGGTGAAATTTGGCAGACTGTTGCCTGAAGACCATTCAGGCTGGCAGGTGAGGAGAGAGAAAAGTGAGAAAAGGAAAAGCATTGCTGTGAGTCTGTTGAAGGTAGTGAGCTGGCAGAGAAGATGGAGAGAAGAAGTCCTTTGTACTGAAGAGATCATATAGTATAGAAGCACAGCCAGGAACATTTGAGTTGGTTTCACGCTGCTGTCGATAGGTATGGAATGCAGTGGGGATCGCTTCGAGAGAAAAGTTTGTAGTTGGGCTTTGAGGAACATACTGTAAATTCACACTATCCACACAGGTGGATAATGTATGCTCCGTGAAAGAGGCAGAAGGTTGTTGAGCTGTGTCTGGAGAGAGAGTACTTATGCAGAATGGTGGGAAAAAAAGTAACACATTAGACAGGGCAGTAGGTGATTTATACCTTGAAGACTTACCGCTATATCTGCTGTTTTTGCAAAATATGGACAAGGGAATGGATTGTGGAGCCTGCAGAGGTGCGCAGCCGTCTGCAGCATTAAAGGGAGAGAAAAGTTTGGTGTAAAGAACATAGGGATTACCACAGAAGGACCCCAGACGCTGCAGACGACCACTCACCTTTGCCCTGCCCTCACATACTATAGAGACAGCATAGCTACAGATGTTTGTAGCTATGCTGTCTCTATAGCGATAGGTTGATCCTGAAAGTGTCTCTTAGTGTGTTGGTGGCTTCATAAAGAGTCAAACTCTAGTAGACGTATGCAGATTGACAACATGAGGCATCATTTCCACAGAAACCCCAGAAAAGGATTGATTTGCGGAATGAACGAACAGGGACAGAATGTTTGAGACCAGTGGCCCTGTCCAAAGTTCCACCCTAGTGAAGAACTGGGTGTCACGCTAGTTCAGGTGACTGTTAGAGAGCATCATTACATGTGACAATACTGAAACAGTAAAGTCGAAACTCTTTATGTTTAAGAAATATACACAATATTCATTCATTTATTCATTCATTCATCTTCTTCTGCTTGTCCTTTGCCGGGTCGCAGGGGTGGCGCCACGGGCAGTTGGCACCACCCAAATCACATTGCACCATATTGTGAGCCTTCCTGTGGG
>JAFBJS010005021.1:104972-124972 GCA_016785265.1 Paraplagusia blochii
AAAAGTAACACATTAGACAGGGCAGTAGGTGATTTATACCTTGAAGACTTACCGCTATATCTGCTGTTTTTGCAAAATATGGACAAGGGAATGGATTGCGAGGGCCTGCAGAGGTGCGCAGCCGTCTGCAGCGTTAAAGGGAGAGAAAAGTTTGGTGTAAAGAACATAGGGATTACCACAGAAGGACCCCGTCAGCTGCAGACGACCACTCACCTTTGCCCTGCCCTCACATACTATAGAGACAGCATAGCTACAGATGTCTGTAGCTATGCTGTCTCTATAGCGATAGGTTGATCCTGAAAATGTCTCTTTTTGTGTTGGTGGCTTCATAAAGAGTCAAACTCTAGTAGACATATGCAGATTGACAACATGAGGCATCATTTCCACAGAAACCCCAGAAAATGATTGATTTGTGGAATGAACGAACAGGGACAGAATGTTCGAGACCAGTGGCCCTGTCCAAAGTTCCACCCTAGTGAAGAACTGGGTGTCACGCTAGTTCAGGTGACTGTTAGAGAGCATCATTACATGTGACAATACTGAAACAGTAAAGTCGAAACTCTTTATGTTTAAGAAATATACACAATATTCATTCATTTATTCATTCATTCATCTTCTTCTGCTTGTCCTTTGCCGGGTCGCAGGGGTGGCGCCACGGGCAGTTGGCACCACCCAAATCACATTGCACCATATTGTGAGCCTTCCTGTGGGTGGTGAGCCCACAGGAAGTGATGTGGGATGCTCAGAGCACCTCAGTGACAACCTGGCAGCTGGTGGATTCGAACGGGGGACCTTGCAGACCTAAGTTCGCTTCCTTAACCACTAAGCCACCACTGCTACTTAAAATATACATCTCTCTATATATAGAAATATACAGTATATATATACTTCAGTTGTCTGAAGTTTAACTGAAGTTCAAACCGATGGTTGTCATATAAGTTAGTGGTGTGTAACCTAATTTAAGAAGAGAAATACACAATACTGACAACATTGTACTGCAGCACAGTTGCACATTCAAACAGTACTTAACACAAGAGATAAGATACAGTGTCTAATTTACCTAATGTGTGGGTTTAGGCAGCTTCTTAATGTGAGTTTGAATAACTTCTTTAAGGACACAGTTAAAACAACATAAGATTCCATGAAATTGAATTGAAATTCCATCCAGCCACTGGGGGTGGGGAGGTAGAGACACATTCTTTGTTCTTCTAGTGTCTGTCTGCAGCCATGAAAATTACAGTTTACTTACATCATTAGTCCCTCCAGAAATTCCAATGTTTAGATATTGTGAGTTAAAATAACCTCTCAAAACCCTTTATTTCCCAGAGGAACTCCCATGTTCTATCTATCCAAAAACTTTATCACGACTTCAGCTAATGTAACAGCAATCTCTAACTCAACACCACTTTTTGCTTCACTTTGTCTCACCATGTCTTCTGTGTGAGTTTGCTCATATTATTTCATTGTAACACTCTGCCAATTTTGCAGACTTTTGTCTTAGTCTAATCATCTATGTCCCCAACCTCAGTCCAGGGACTGGTGCTGTTCCTTAGGGCCATGGTATGACACATTGAAAAAAACTAATTTCAGTTTTACTGATTTACTCTATTCATATCACTTTACTTTTACCTTTGAAAGATAATCTTGCAAAAAAAGCGTCATTAGTTGGTTCCTATTCTTTGTAGAATGTTTTTGTCACTTATATCAGTTCACAAACCTAATTAATCTGCATTCTTTTTAACTATCTAATTCATCTTCATTCTCTTATCCGTCATTGGGTCTGAGAGGCAGCAGTCTCCATTACTGCCACCCAAATCACACTGCTCCACACTGTGAGTCTTCCTGTGGGTGGTGAATCCACTTAAAGTTTTGGGTTGGGACTGTGCTATGCTGAGAGCACCTCAGAGGCAACTTTGCAGCTGGTGGATTAGAACCTAGATCAGGGGTGTCAAACTGGTTCCACAAAGGGCCGGTGAGGCTGCAGGTTTTTGTTCCAACCAACCAGCAGCACACCTGAGTTGAACTGATCTGAGTCTCCAGACAGCTGATTGGGCAACTAGTTTGCACTGGATAGGTTGGAACAAAAACCTGCAGTCACACCGGCCCTCGAGGAATGAGTTTGACACCCCTGACCTAGAGCCTTGCAGATCCAAGCCAGCTTGTATGTCTGCAAAATGTCTCAGTATAATTTAATTTGTCCATTTGCCTCTTTTTTCATGAACAGTGCTCATGAAGCACTGTTCAGAATCCATTCAGTCCATTTTAGAAGACCTTGGGGGGAATTCCTATGTATCAGTATCATTCAGTAACAATGAGTTTAGTTCTGGATAAAGTGCTTCTTGGTAAAGGATGCTTAGAATTAATTGCAAAAAACGTACTGTAAACTTTACGTAACTTATTTACATAAATGTAAAGTTTACAGACATTGAAGTGAGACAAAACAATAAACGGGTTAATCTTACAGCCTACACTGAATGAACATGGGCACAGCAAAGTGTGTACAGAACAGTGTTATGTTGACTAAGAACACACTGGGAATAACAACAGGTGTATATTCAAAAATAAATAAAAAAATATTAAAAAAAAAGCTAAAATAATTAAGTTTTTTTTTCTCTTTTTAGTCACCACATCCACTTAGTCTGTGGACTGTAACAATCTAAGCTATGAATAATGCCATAGTTTGTTTGATTGTAAGTGTAGAGAAACCTAAATTTGTAGATTTAATATATATATAATAATGGTTTTAAATTTTTTATGAAATGAGTGGCTTGTGTTTTTTTTTTCTTGTAATTTTGAGTAAAGCTTGAACCAGGGCAGGTTCTCTCCACTGTACCAGTTTCATTCATGCAGGTTCTGTCAGCCTGTAATCTGCTCAGCAGTTCCAGTAAATCCTCTCTTGTACAATCTGGAATGGTGAATGTCAAAATGTTTCCCTGTGTTTCACGATAGAACAAATGCATTTTGGACTATGGTGATGAAAGGCAACTATTCCCATCCGCTGTTTAGTGGCACGCTAGTTTGAGATCATTAGGTATGCAGTGGCAACATAATTTTTCTTTTTTTGTCAATGTGTGACAGGCAGAACGATTAAGTAAATGACTGCTTGGTTGCGGCAGATGGTTGTTAAACTACGAACGATTCAGAGCTATTGTGATTATCTTTATTCAGTTCCTGCCAGTATATCAGTGTTGTCTTCAACTAAACTAAAGGAATTCAAATTGCATGAACTTTTTGAGAATTTTTTGTTTCGGGGTGTGCACTGGAGTTTTTCCTATCTGCCGTATCTCAAAGGATGTTGGAAGAAAACGATGTGAGGAATGCTTAGGAGGAATGATCAGCCTCGCTGTTGACTTACTGTGGAAATTGCAAGACTAAAAAATATTGAATCTTCTTCTTCTCCTTTCGGCTTAACCCGTTTTCAGGGGTTGCCACAGCGAATCAACAATTTCCATCTAACCCGGGCCTTGACCGATCCAGTAAGGAAATATTTTTGTTGTCTCGCATCTTAGGTATGGCAAAATATTTTTACGCCGGACGCCCTTCCTGACACAACCCTCACCATTTATCCCGGTTTGGGACCGGCACTAAAAATCACTGGCTTGTGCTCCCTAGTGGCTGGGTTACCAAAAAAATCTTGAATAATGGGTCTATATTTTGTCTAGTAACAAGAAAGCTATTGAACAACAAATATAATATATTTCTATATTAATATATATATGTATAAACTTCAACAACTTTTATTTATTTATAGTGTCAAATCATAACAATCGTTATCCAATGGCACTTTACAATTATTCATGTATAATAAACAAGATCAAGTAAAGGAAAAATGCCCCCTGCCCTTATAGACCTTTAAACAGGTTAAAAAAACCACTTCCAAAAAAATCCAGAGAGGGAAAAAAGAAAGAAACCTCAGGGTGATCGACAGTGGAGAGGAGAATTTAAAATTCAATATATCTATACAGGATATCTACACAAAGGCTCTTCAAAGTCCTTGCAGCGTCCTGGGTCAAGAACTTAGGATATAGGGTCCAATATATGCATATATGATATGGAATGTTGTTTTGGATACGTGTATAAGAGGTGCACAGTTCTAAGAATTCCACAACTCTGATTCAATATTGATATTTAGGTTGCGATGAAAAAATAGCGATAAAAAAATTTCCTTTATACAGTCTAGATATGTTTGTGTGTGTATATATATATATATATATATATATATATACAGTATATATATACTACTGTAGATGAAAATGTTTACATCTCACTGCAAATTGTAATTGGTACTTTAGATTTTTTTAAATTTCTTACTTTACTGGTACTTTAAATTTTTCATATATTTAATCAAATAAATAAATGTTACATAAAGAACTCTATTAATCTCTCGCAAGTATTGTTCAGGAAATTATGCCTCTGAGACCCATCACCGAGCGAACGGGGGTGCCCGGAGAGCACAGTGTGGGGAGACCATGCTCAGGGAACCTTAGCGGACATATATATATATATATATATATATATATATATATATATATTCATGTTGAGGTGGTTTGAGTTTTAAATATCAATTTGTTATACCATTGTAAACATGGACATAAACAGTAAGTGTACATGTGTGTTTTTACACTGTTGCAGTTCACAGTACTCCAGCTAACAGCAGTACTGTTCCTGTGACTGATTGTGTGTCAGGCTCCATTTATCAAACCCTCAGCCTCTGTATACTTGATCGGCTGTGATCAGATGTGACAGCAGTGGATGCATCGCACACACTACGGTGTGTAGAGCCAGACACCTACTGTCCATACACACACACACACACACACACCGTGTGTCGTCCTTCAGGAATTAAATACAGTATGTCCTGCTTTAGTCTCTTAGTTAGTAATGAAATACAATGTGGAAACTCAGCCCTTTCCCATCTGTCAATCATTCTAATAACTCCCCGAAGATGTACAGAGCTTTACTTAAATGACACATGCATGCAGTACATCCGAGCCCCCTCTGCGCAGCATTGTCTTCATCTCCGGATCTCTAAGGCATTTTCCCCTCAAGTTAGAATCCATCTCCTCTCTATCACCACCGGCAGGCGAAGCAACATCACGTTCTTGTGTTCAGCCTGTATTGATTAAATGGTAATGTCAATCACTCATTGCTTTTCTTCTCAGTTCCCACGTCCTCAGCACTGCTTTCAGCAGCTTTCTGTGAGTATGTGCGGGGAATAAGAAGCAGAAAGTCAAACAAGCATGATAACAGTAGGAAAAACAAGAGGCAGAAGACAGCATCAGAAGAGCAGCATCTGAGGAAAGAGTTGTACATCAGACCAGCAACAACAACATGGATGTTGAGCAACACTGTTGTTATTGTAAAGAAAAAGCCCAAGGCTGTTTTGTCACACATTCATCCGAAGGTGTTGCTTTACACCACCCCGGTGGTGCAGCATTAGGTTTTGGTTAAATAATTCATCAGACATGAGCTTAAAAGTTACAGCAGTAGACCTTCCTGCTCAGCCTACAGCCTATGTGAGGATGTTTTAACAATTTATAGCTGGTTTAGATTTGTACTGCAGAAGTCTGTAAAATAATTTATCCTTTTCTGGAAAAATATACATCAAATAAGCTGTATGGATGGGATGGATAAATAAATAGATAGATAGGTTTATGTTTCTAGTATTGGCAGTTTAGTAGGTTCTAATTGTTGTGTGTGTTGTTGACTAAGTGCAATCTCAATTAATACGTTATTTCACTTCGCCAATATTAGGACTGAATTAAATAGTTTATATTATATCATTATCTATATCAGTGCACATACATGAGCATACCAACATACATATATAAATATATATCTACATATTTACCTACGTAAGTAGACATGCAAGTATATATACTTATATACATACTGTATATATCTAAATGTATGCACATATAGCATGTCCAACAGTGTACCGGTTGTCCATATACATATGCACAAACACACACACACACACACTAGCCCAAATATATTTGTCACATGTATGTCTGCATGTACACATATACATACATAGATACCCATATCCATATATATATATATATATATATATATTATATTAAGACAGGAGTGACCAGTAGATCTCCAAAGTGATGTTGGTAGATCCTGAGCAATGACATTTAAAAAAAAAGTAGTAGCTCATCAGCGGGCTAAAGTGAGAATAATATAGTTATTAAGTCAGACACTATGACAAATACATACATTGTGCAGAAAATAAACTATACAGTTTATATAGGTAATATATATTTAGAATTTTCAATTTTGATAGATCACATTAGCCTGGTCATTTGATGTTGCTCACAAGAGAAAAAAATGTGGACACCCCTGTTATAAGATATTAAGTAAATATAAAAAAATAAGAGTATAATGAAGTATTAAGTCTTTATTGTGGCGTTGTTTTCCCCAACCAACCATCATTTGTTCCCTCCTCTCACCCTCAAGAGTTGGCCAGTTGACAAAGGAGTCTTTGAGTCTCCTCTTGAAAAGGAGGCATCAGACTCCTTTGTGTGATGATGACAGAGTGCAGAGGGTAAGAAGCATTGTCCATGATTCACAGCAGTTTGCCAAGAGTTCTCTTCTCTGCCACTGTCCACAGAGTCCAACTTGGTGCCCATCACTGACCTTGACTTTCTGATCAGCTTTTCCAGCCCTTCTATGAAGTGCTGCTCCCTCAGCAGACCAGATCATGCTAGATGACACCACAAATTGGTAAAACTCATATGGGAGCTTCTTGCTCACAGTACCTGAACTGCAAGATGTAGTAGAAGTATTAGCAAGAAGTCTGTATTTTTGCACCTTGTCGTACAGTTGTTTGCCCAGTCCAACTTGTTGTCTAGCCACGGCCAAAGGTGTTTGTAGGTCTCAAGGCTGTGGATAAAAACTGGTTTAGGTTTTGGATTGGACTTCTCAAAGTCGAGCTTGACTAGCCCCTTGGTCTAGAGAGAGATAGGTTGATTCTACCTCTCTCTAGACCAAGATCTAAGAGACAGGAATTAGATCTATAGATTTACAAAATGTTTCATGCATCATAGCACGTCCTCTGAAAGATGGTCTCCTATATAAACTAAGTACTTTTCCACACTGTTCATCTCCATAGACTAGAGACAGCTTATTATGCTGTCCGTGGTGTATGTTCTGCATATATCTTGACAGCTAGATAAATGCCTTCCTCCTAGAAGACTGTTGTTTTTTTTAGTTCACAGGTTTAATGATGTTGCAAGGAAATGTGCAATGTGAAGATGCAACCAAAAACACAAGATGTTTGCAGATGGCACTGGGTTCACCTACATGTGATAAGCGACAGTTTTTCAGAGTCATGGTTCATTATATTCTGATTCAAATGCAATACATACCTTCATGTTTTTAACACTCTGTGATTCTTAAAGGGACCACAACATCATAGCACAACATAGGGAGATTACTTAAGAAACATAATGTGTTTTAAATGCACATTGTAACAAAACACTTATAGATGCTGACGCTTACTTAATAAACATTAATTTAGCAGAAATATTTCAAATGTTTTATTCTAATTTTAATTTTGTTATTCCTGCTTTTGTAAGTATACTTTATTTTTTTTATCTGCGATAATTCAATGTGTTGCCGTGCCAAAACAATTCCCCATGTGGATCAATATATTCTGTCTAATTCTAAGTCTATTTTTCAGATTATAAATTACTTAGATTTTAAATCTGACAAAAAGGGCATATCAAAGAAGTGTCTATCTGTGTGAAATTGTCAAACTTTTTAGAGGAACAGTAGTACATGCCCTCCAGCAGCTGTAGATGTGAATTTTATGAGATTATATATAAATACATTGGTGCCTCAGCTTTCGAACGCCTCAGCTCTCGACCAACTCGACTCTAGACCAAAAGGAAAAATGTGCCTCCACTTTCGACGGAATTTCAGCTTTCGACCGGCCTGAGTCAAGCCGACAGAGCATTCGGGCAGCCGCGCTCGGCTGAGTCAAGCTAAACTGCGTGTGTTCTTTCTCGTTCAGATTTCAACTAAATTCAATTCAAGATACTAGATGAAATGGAATAATTGCTGCTTATGTTTGTTAAGGAAAAAGAGTTGGTTGGAGACAGCATTACTAAAGCATTGATCAGTGAAAGGGCTCTCGCTATTCATGATGATCTAACAAAGAAAGGTGTGGGTACGAGCAGCGAGGGGAATGTTGGAAGTGATGAAAAGGGCTTTACTGTTAAAGCCAGTCATGGCTGGTTTGAAAAGTTTAAGCAGAGAACTGGTATCTATCGTGTGACTAGACATAGAGAGGCGGCAAGTTTGGACCAAAAGGCTGCCAATAAATACGTGATCGAGTTCGTCCGGTGCATGAATGCTGTTTTTTATTGCGATGAGACTGTGATGAGGTCTTTAAATACATATATTACAATTACAGGTCTTTAAATACATATATTACAAAGGAGGACAAAAAAAATTAAATAAACATCTACATGTTCAGGACTAAATTGCTGGTTAGATACACATTTTATTGATAAAAAGTGGACTTTTCATATGGGCCAGAACGGATTAATGAGTTTACCATTATTTCTTATTTCAAACCTTGACCACCAACCTGTAACCTGGATTATGTTTGGAAGCTGAGGCACCACTGTATTTTTAATCTGTATAAGTTCCACAACATTAAGATGGTTAGGACATGTTCAGAGGAGGGACAGTCATTATATTGGTAGAAGAATGGTAGAGATGGAGCTACCAGGCATGAGACAAAGAGGAAGATCAACGAGGAGATTTATTGATGCACTAAGGGACGAGGATGGGATGGAGTTAGATTAGAAGGTTATTATTGTCATTTAAGACATCACCTCAAAGTGGGCAGCTTGAATGCAGTTATCTATCTTTTCTACTACACTACTGTTGAACAAAGGCTTAAAATGTATTGAATCTAATAGAAGCTAAAATGTCCAACCGTCCATTTGCATCTGCTTACTTTTCCTCATTTAAGGTCATGAACTGGTGTGTAACATCTGGACACTTAGATGTGTAGTGGAGCGTCTGTGCAGAGTTTGTTTACAAATATGATGTTGCGGGTCATTTTGACCCGGACCCTTTTATGTGGGTAAATGGCTGTACAGATCTAAAATAAGCTGCCTCTTTGATATAATTTGTTTTGACTAATTGTAATTGAAATGCCAGAGTCCCAGGTGTGTGTCAAGGAAGCATTTTTTCCCTGGTCCTTGTCACTTTTCTCATGACACCCGTTCGAGAAGCACACCAAAAATGAGCTCCAGAAAATTTACAGCTGAAGAAGCTTTATCACAGATTTTGAACTGGGATAGTGATGTCCTTTCAGACAGTATATGCCCAACAAGCCTTACAAGTATGGCATCAAAATGTGGGTAGCTTGTGATGCAAAATCCAGCTATGCATGGAATATTCAAGTCTATACTGGGAAGTTACCTGGAGGAGCATCTGAAAAGAACCAGGGGATGCGTGTGGTGCTGGAGATGAGTGAAGGGTTGCAAGGCCATAATATTACATGTGACAACTTCTTTACATCGTACCACCTTGGAGAAGAACTGCAGAAGAGAAAGCTGACTTTGTTGGGAACTATCAGAAGGAATAAACCAGAACTTCCCAGTGAAATTCTGAACATGCAGGGCAGACCTGTGCATTCCTCAATGTTTGTTTCACTGAGAAAGCAGCAGTTCCTACTGCCCAAAGAGAAACGAGAATTTTCCTGTTATGGGCACAATGCACACAGATGCATCTTTGAGGATGCCAGGTCTGCCCCGCCCAAGAGGACAATAAAACAAGTACCTCTTGTGTGAAATGCAAGAAATACATCTGCAGAAAGCATACAATTACATTCTGTCCATCATGTGGAGAGCTTTGAAAATGTTGAACATGTAAATGTAAGAAAATGGGGCAGGACAGTACATGGAGAGGGTTAATTAAAACTTAGTTAGTTCAAAATAGTTTTTAAACATAGTGTTGAAATAAAAATGTATTGTCATAGCTATTAAGTGTTTATATAATCTATAAAAGGTTATTGATATAATCTAAAATAAAGTTATTATTGGTTTAATCTGTTTTTACACTGTTTTTAGTGGATTTATACAGTACGGGTCAAAATGACCCGCAACATAAACAACGTTTATGTTTTTTCAAATTTTTTTTCAACATAATACAAGGGTTAAGACATCACCTCAAAGTGGGCAGCTTGAATGCAGTTATCTATCTTTTCTACTACACTACTGTTGAACAAAGGCTTAAAATGTATTGAATCTAATAGAAGCTAAAATGTCCAACCGTCCATTTGCATCTGCTTATTTGTTACCAAGTCACAGCTTCCAAAACAGACACCAAAATCACATTGCACCATATACCGTATCCTCCTTCAGGTGGTGAACCAACTGGAAGTCAGCCACCCTAAGCGGGTTCAAACTTGCCCACGAGGTGAACCCTGGAGTCTCACACCAAAGACAGAGACAATGTGGATCTCTCTTCTTTATAAGTCTTTATAAGCAAGTTATAGTTAAGGACTCTGATGAAGAAAACCAAGGAAATGATAGATAACAATATTCTGTAGACATTTTTATTACTGTCACTGTGAGTCACAAACTGCATGACTGGGAATGTAACATAAAATATAACTTGTGTCATGTACAGTATGTGTTTTCAGTTTATCGTTAAGAAACAGGAGTGGGGTTCAGAGAGTTCCAGGTTCGAAACCACTAACTGCCACTAAGCATAGTGCCTTCCCTACTCACAGATCCTAGGGTGCTTAGAGCTGCGGCCTTTGCTGATGGTTTAAATCAAGGGTCACCAACCCAGTGCCCACGGGCACCGCGTCGCCCACAGTGACCATGTCAGTAGCCCGCAAGCCAGTACTAAAAAAAGACCTAATCTTGAACTATCACTGTCTAAAATGTAATTAAATTTTGTTGCCATTTTTTTAATTGGATTTACAGCGATGTAAATTAAAAACAAAAAGTATAAAAAAAAATATATAAAAACTTTAAAAAAAAATCTTAAAAATCATAAAGTAGCAGAGTTCGCCCAATATGAGAATTCTGACGTAGAACGGGGCAGAGTTCAGTCTAGTGCGCATGACAAACAGCCTTGGTCTTGAGCATTTCGAAGGTAAGGAGACGAAAGCGATTTCTACCCACATAAACAAGGCGGAAAAAAAGAAGAAAACATATTATTTTTACAGTGAAAGGGAGGAAGAATTATTTTTTACTAATGTGAAAGAAAACTGTGCGTGTCTCATTTGCGGTGCGACTGTGGCGACGGCAAAGCGGAGACACTTCAGCACTTGTCACAAAAGTTACCATGCTAACTACCCACCCGGCATCGCACTACGGACAGAAAAGATCTGCGAGTTAAAGGCACCTTGATTTCTTACAGAATTGATCATCCGTACAAACATGGTGCAGAGTTCATGATTTGATGAAATTGAATAGCGTCTTGAAAAATTGGACGTGATTTCCTGCAAGTAACCATTTGAAAATGAAACAATTGGAAAGGTAAATAAGAAATAAAATATTGCATGTTGAAGTTTATCTGTTTCCTCCCTTCATTCTTTAGTAACCCTTATTGCTAAATTATTATAATTATTAATCATTAACAATCAGTCTCTTCATGTAGAATGTCATTAATATAATTTAATTTAATTAAAGATGAACTGTGCAACTTTCAGAATTGTGTGATCAAAGTGGTAGCCCTTTCATAACTCAGTGCCCTTGAAGTAGCCCTCAGTTTCAAAAACGTTGGCGACCCCTGGTTTAAATGCATGTGTGCAGTGGCGTGGATCACAATGTCACAGTGAGAAGGAGTTTTCTATCCTTTCTGTTCAATGACGATCAAGTCTCGATTGATAGATAAATCAGTGAGGGCAGTGTTGCTGCGTCTGTACCTGTGTTGGTTTTTTTTTTACTATTTATTTTACAATTTTGCATTAAAGTGTATGAATTCATGATTCTTAACTGATGCGACTGGAAACTGTAACAACACTGCGAGGAAGAGAGTTAAGGAACAGCAGATTATTTCAGGGACCAAGAGAGTGCGAAGGTAACCAGGGTGTCAGTTGTGTGTTCATGAAAAAAGATAAGGTGTGACTAAGATGTCTCCCGTCATCAAAGCTGCTCGCCTCGCTAATGTGAGGAATAATTACCTGGACCAAAGAGCGGGTGAGTCATTGAAGCCATAAAAGGATTTAGGGCAGAGTGGACGAGTGCCTTCATTTCAGTTAAAACAAGTCTACTTATTAATAAAAAAAAAAGCCTCAAAGGTTCAGTGTGTACTTTTTAAGTGCAAAACTCTTCATCGTCCTCTCTCCCTTCTTCTTTCTCACTGTCATAATGCAGAAACAAAGTTATGTTCCAACAACAGTCGTGTCAGAATAAATTTCACACAGGAACTTTTTCACCCATCATTTTTCCTCCCCAGTGTATGTCTTCTGATGTCCTGTGTCCTAGATCAGGCATAGGCAAACATTTTGACTCGCAGGCCACAAGGAGTGTCCTAACATTTGACATGGGTGTGAGTTCAGGTGCAGATGAATGAAGCATTTGTGGAATATTAATACAATTATATGTCAAAGTCATGCATTAAAAGCTAAGATGCTGAAATGCCTTTGGACTTTTCTACACTGTTTAAAAAGGACATGTGTAGAAGGCACACGTACTATAATAATATTAATTAAAGTGTAATTTGAAGTTGTTTTTCAAACCAGCTTGGAACAACAACCAAGCTTGGAAAGTCTAATTTTATAATTACTGCAATTTCTAGGTTTCATATTTTATTCTATTATTTATCAAAAATTAGTATTGGTGCTGTGGGCTCCTGAGGTCTCCCCAGAAAATTTGTTTGCTCAAAGGTTTTACTGACACTATTATAAAGCATTGTGGCCACACATATTCTCCAATCATCTTTCCTTATACGAAGTAATCGGTGTTCAAGACCGTTAAAGGTCACTTAACATTGACAGCTCATGGAAAATTATCTAAAAATATTTGACCAGATTTCTGAACATTTTCTTCTCCTCTGACTGCTCTTTTGCAAAAATTATATTTGATATTAATAATCTGTTTTTCCCCTGCTAACATTTCATCAACAACTATCCATGCTCCAATGGAGAAATGTGCTTAGAATAAGAAAATATTTGACCACAAAAATGAGGAAAAACAGCCACAAAATTTGAGATTAAGGCGCCCACCACCCTTAATAAAGATACACAACATTTGACTACAGACCCACATCTACTATAAAACAAATTTAGCTTTAAATCTATTTCTATGAAGTTATGATCTCTAAAAATATTCTTACATCCTTTGGAACTATTTCAGTTTTTTTTTTTTAGACAAATCTGACAGGGATCACAGGAGAGTGCAGTGATTTTATGTAGACTGACCGTTCTGCAGCTCCAGGAAAATCATCCTTTTTTATCATTTTGCTGCTCTACCAAAATCTTTTACAATATAACCCATTGAGATCCACAAAAATAACAAATGACTGACAGAAGGTCCCGGGGAGCATGGGGGTCTGAAAAGAAATGCCAGTGTTTGTAGCTTTTCTCCACTGGTGAGCCATACTTCAAGACATCCAGCATTTCGCTGGTTAAATCATAAAAGCACACATGTCTCAGATAGGTGACAGGTGTTAGGATGAAATACATCAGCAGTTGGAGAGAATAACAGTCACAGTGACAGAACACTGAAGGGTTAGTGGGCAAAGACATAAGACCCATTAAGCCATGTGGTAAATCAAATGTTGTCCTTATTTTATGTTTTCCCCTGTGGATTTTTTTTTTCTATTCAAGACAGGAAGGCAACACGTTTACATTCTCATATGAAAACTAACATCAACAACAAACCTCTCATGGTAAATAGACAGTAGTTAAATAGTAGTGTCAGCTCAAACAGTGGTGAAGTGGTTCCTTCTCTTGTCCTACATCATGATGGACATGGGTTTGATCCCTGAAGGAAGCAGGCCTTAGGTTCTAATCCACCAGCTGCTATTGCTATTGTTGCTATTGTTCTGAGCATAGCACTGTGCCCACCTAAGTAACTTCTAGTGGGCTCAACCACTGCAGGAAGGCTCACAGTATGGAGCAGTGTGATTTGGGTGGCAGTTATGGAGACTGCCGTCCAAAAATTTTATACATGCAAAAATATTTCACCTAACATCAGTGATTTAAATAAAGGTGCTGTGAGATCAATAGTTAATAACGTTCATGATTTTCATTGATTTCATCCATGTAAATTGTCTATGATTCATACATGTTATTGATGAAGTCATCAGGAATAGCAAAGACAGCAGTGTTACCATGCCTCCCAGAGTTCATTAAGATTCCTATGATTTGTCTTCTGTGCTTCCTCTGTCAATCTACACCAGACAAAGTCAGGTTATAAGTTATTGTTTCTACAAAATTGTCAGGGACTGTATGTTCATGAATTGTGTTTTAATATTAAACCCAGTTCTGTGTGATATATACGACTACCTTGATATTTTATCTATACAATGTTATTGTAATTAGAATTGACTATTTAAAGGATTAAGCTAAGTTGAAAAAAAATCTATATTTGCTAAATTAAAAAAAATCAGTTTTGCAATATACAGCAACCCAGTGCAAGAACAATACCCCTTTCAACAATGCAGTATAGGAACTATTATCTACATGTTACAAATCTATAATCTGAATTTCTATAATGATAATAACAAAAGTCAACTATATATCTAAATAGTACAAATCTATAAGTAGCATTAAAGCTGAGTTAATGATATGTTTTTTCTGATCAGATTATGAAATATATCAAAGAACTTCATATTTAATTATTCAACTTTTATTCTCTAGGCAAAAAAAATGTGTGTGCTTCGGAAGACGAGTTTTTGTCTTTTGGAAATATGAAGCAGTGTCTGATGAGCACGGTGGAAGAAGGAGAATGAATGGGATGAGTCATAGAGGAAGCCCATTAGATCATAAATGTGTCGGGACAATTAGTGGTCAAGAAAGAGCGGCAGGGAGATATTTACCGTATACTGAATAGTTCTGTGGTGGGATGACGTGCAGGTGGCAACAGACAAACATCTGTCTAAAAAAAAATGGCTGAGCCTCATGTAAACACAACACCTGTAGACAGGGCCTCGTTGATGCAGCGCAGTCTGTGCCATCGCCATATTGCAGCCTTCTGCTGCAGCAGTGTCACTGTTGCTCCGCAGCGTATCTGACACAAGTGACTGCAGCTGTCAGCCACATTTGTTTTATAACATGGTGCCGTGAACCATGAGGTTCACACTGAACATGTGGCTGTGTGACAGACCGACTCCATCGCTGGCCAACCAACTGGCTGACTCACTGAGGGGCTACCTCTGTGCCAGAGACATTTTCATGTTCTTGCCAACAAGTCATACTAGAGTATTTTTTTCATATACAGCGTTCCCTCTGTGTATTGCAGACTTTCTTTCACTCCCTCAGTGCATCACATATGTTTTTTGTTTTTTTTTTTAATTCCAACCTAACTAGAGTTTTGCTTTAATTTAATAATAACAAAATGTTTCTTATTTTTTCCTGATGAATAAACAGTTAAAATATAGCATAAATCAAAAAAAAAATACATGGTGGCTAGCTTTGGTAACCTAGACATTGAACATAGCATTGAGCATCTGTTTTTTTCATCATTGGCTAATGCATTGTTGCATCTCTCAGTACCTTCCCTTTTCTGTACGCCAGGGGTTTTCAAAGTGTGGGGCGGGCCGCCCTGGGGGGGGCGCGATGCGATGCTGAGGGGGGCGTGTGTTTCCGCCGTACTACAATAAAGTGTAATTGCACATTGTAAGTTGAACTATATCTCTTTTTTTTGTTTCTTTATGTTAACAAGGATATGACGTTATGCAGAGGTGTAGCTAGAACTATTTTATAGACAACTGCTGTTATTTGTAGTTGCGGCGGAGAGTGGGTGGTGGGGTGGGCGCAAATTGTTTTCTTTTTGCTAGGGGAGGGGTATAACAGAAAAACATTGGGAAGCACTGCTCTACGTCATGTGTTCAGTTGTGACTCTGTGGATTATTGCTTGTAAAGTTTGCGCTCTAGTGGTTGGTGATGGTTTAAACTTATTTATCACCTTGAAATGATTCCTAAACACTTTTATTTCTGTACAGTATTGTACACTCCTGTGCTCCGCGTACCCACGATACCTGTCCAATCTGGTCCACTTCTCTGGTGAGGCTGGGGTGGCAGTGGTGGCCTAGCAGTTAAGGAATTGGACTTAGGTCAACAAGGTTCGATTCCACCAGCTGCCAGCAATATAGCACCTCCATAACTTCCAGTGAGCTCACCATTTAGGAAAGCTCACAGTATGGAGCAGTGTTATTTGGGTGGTGCCAGCTGCTCCTTCCACTTGGTTGGTGACAAGCAGATGAAGATGAATAAACGTGAGACATGACTACTTGAACTGTACACATTTGAATACACATGTTGTCGCTCACCCACTTATCTTTACTAGGTGACAGGGGCAGCAATCTCCATGACCACCACCTACATCACATTGCATATTGGAGGTGAATCCTGGTGTTTCATACAATTGACAAGGACATTAACTCAGAGCCAATTTGAAGGCACTGGAACTTAAAATTACGATTAAAATTAAATTACAAGTTGCCTTAAGTGCAGTTCCCTTGTAGTTAGAAAAAACAGGTATTTCCTGTTGCCACTTGCATGTTTTTAATTGTTGTTTTTAAAATTTACATACATAATCTGTATGTTTTATTATTCTTCCTCCAACTCTATACTTTCATATAATTGTGTGGAGTGGGGAGGTTTGTGAACGGTAAATTATATGTATAATATAATAATGACTATTTCAACTACACTGTTATTTTTCTGAGAGGGCATTAACCTAGATAGAAGAGGGAACACTCATTGTGTTCCAAATTCATTCTCTGAATGGTTCAGCAGACTGGAGCAGGTTGAATAAAACACACATAGTACGCCAGTTAATGACCACTGGTCAAGTTCATAATGACTACTCTGGCCTTGATACTCATAAAAGAAAAACATTACAACCTTCAGATATTATGGTGGGTTTTCCTCTGCGATTGTGACAAGTTAATTTGCATTCAGTGATGCCTTTGTGATAAACTTGAGAGATTGAGCTGAAATCAGAATCACCTTAAATGACAAACTCCGCCACAATAAAGCATGTCAACAAAGCTAAGCTCTCACTGTACTAAAAATAACTGAGTGTGAGTCTTAGCAGAGTGGGGAAGTTTAATTACACGCTCTGCACTTTACCATTTCCCTCACACATCCTCTTCAAGTGCATTCAGCATTTCTTTGGAAGTGAAATCCCACAGAAGAGCTGTGATTAGCTTTTAAATTTGCAAGTAGACATAAATAGTGCTCCAACCCAAGTACGGAATATGCATGTATAAATGTTTTCTGCAAAATATTCTTCAGTTCGGTCTGGAATTTAAAAAAATCCAGTGTTAGACTGTTATTCTTCGCCCATTTGTTACTTGAGGTGCATGGGTTATTCTCTTGACACGGTGTTGAAAAAAAAATATATATGGAGCTTTATCAACTTAGCCATAGTAAGATGGATTGTTGAGATCTGTTTTATGCAGGTGTCTGGGAACCTTTGGTGGGGTTTCTCCCATAACAGGTGGCAGACCTACTTATGGTGAATCACTGCATAATAACAGTTGGGATGCATTTTAATACCCCTGTATCCCTTATTGGCAAATGACTCATGATAGTAAAATGGAGACAATTTATATGCAGCATACTAGACAAGTGTGCAAGTGCCTAAGGCTTCTATTCTATTGGGTGGTCAAAAGTGCTAGTTGCACGAAGGTGGAAGTTCATAAAATGAATTGGACTATTCCTCACTTAATGTACAGCATCAGTAAAAAAAAAAAATAGCCGCGATGGCTATTTTAACGTTTTATTTAATAATGTATAATGTGTTCAGAACTCACAATTCTATCTATCTATCTATCTATCTATCTATCTATCTATCTATCTATCTATCTATCTATCTATCGACCTCTGTTTTTTCCTGGATTGTGTTAATAAAGTACCATATTTAAAATCTAAAATCTATCTATCTATCTATCTATCTATCTATCTATCTATCTATCTATCTAGACTATTCCTCACTTAATGTACAGCATCAGTAAAAAAAAAAAATAGCCGCGATGGCTATTTTAACGTTTTATTTAATAACGTATAATGTGCTCGGAACTCACAATTCTATCTATCTATCTATCTATCTATCTATCTATCTATCTATCTATCTATCTATCTATCTATCTATCTACCAGTATATATTTATCTATCTGTACACCTATCTGTATCTATCTATAATTATCTATTAATAACAAAAAAGCTTTTTCTCTCCTTGTTCAATTGCTAAATGTGCATTATATTGAGACAATAATCTTTTATTTCATTGTAGGGGCAGCTGACACCACCCAAATGACACTGCTCCATACTGTGAGCCTAACTGTGGGTGTCGAGCCCACTGGAAATAATGTGGGTTGGAACGTTATTACGCTCAGTGGCAACCTGGCAGCTGGTGGATTCGCACCTCATGCCTTGCAGACCCAAGTCCACTTCCCTAACCGCTAGGCCACCACTGCCACCTAGAAATATAATTTTGATTTAATTCAAAATATTTCACAAAACATTATCTGAACATGACGTGATTGTGTAGAATTTTATTTTAATAAAATCATGGGGGGGGGTCAAACCGATGCCCGCAGCCAATTTTGGGGCCCAGACCGCATATTTGACATCCCTGATTTAGAACACTGGGCTATCATGTAAAAAATGTAAAAGTAATCACTTTGGTTTTAATATGGCAGTCCATGTTAACTTTTAACCAAAAAAAATCTTTTGACAACTTTAGCTATAAATTAGGAGCAAGGGCAATCACCAACAGAGCATCATATTTTTCCATATGTTATTTCTTTTCTTTGTTTGTTGTATGACATACATATTTATTTGGTAAACCTTTTTACAAAATGTGTGTGCTGTAGGTTTGCTACACAGATAGAAGGCAAATGAATCCATGTATATGTTAATATAAGCCATAGTTTGTTTTCCTGTCTGTCTCCTCCAGATAACTGTGTTGTGATAAGTACGTACTCATGCACGTGTGCCCACATAATAAGAGGTTGCACTCTCTTTGTGCTTTTCTCTGAGCACCTTTGTCAAGAAACCTAAATATTTAACAGACTGAATAATAACCTCCCCTCATTTGACCTTCATGATGACATGTCTTGGCAGTGTCTGCATGTCTCCGCTGCGCGAGCTTGGAGCTGTGTACTTTTGTGTGGCTGTCATTGTGCAGCTCCTTCTGTGCTTTTACAACCTGGACAAATAACATCTGGCACTTTGCCCCATATCCAAGGATGTGATGATTAAAGCCGAACAACAACGAAGCAGTTTCTCCTCTGTCCACGGTGTCTGCAACCTTGCTCCTGCATGCAAGTAAGACTTTATGTGCAACGTGGTAAAAGTGACATATGCAAGTATATATTTTTTTTCCCTATCGTTATAATACTAACAGTAACTTATTATGGATAAAAAAAAAGCTGCAACTGGGCCTTTCTCCCTAAATTCACAAAATTCTACAATTAATTTTTATTCCTAATCAGAGATGGTAGAAACATCACATTTGCCCTAGAAAGACTTATTAACATAAACCCTTCCCCCCTGTTATTGTCCTACTGAACAACTGCTATTCCACTGTAATTAGATGCAAAAAAAACAGAGTATAGTACAGATCAGTCCTTTGTCAAATAGTGGGGTGGGGTAAAATGCTGTGGAGGAAGAGGGAAGGTGGGGGGGGCAAATAGGACACACTGGACAGAAGTGTGTCGTTGCTGCAATGCGTGAACAATAAGCATGTTTCCAGTCACTAGATGGCAGCAACTCATGTACATGTTTGAACAGACAAAAGAGGCTGAGGGTTTGAAGGAATACTTTGTCTCCTGGGGGGGAGTGG
>JAFBJS010005024.1:12448-58337 GCA_016785265.1 Paraplagusia blochii
CCAACTCCAACCACCTCCATGTCCTCCCTCACTGCATCCATAAATCTCCTCTTTGGCCTTCCTCTTCATCTCTTACCTGGTAGCTCCATGTCTATCATTCTTCTCCCATATAATCACTGTCCCTCCTCTGAACATGTCCAAACCATCTCAGTCTGTCTTCTCTAGCTTTTTCTCCAAACCTTCCCGTCTGTGTTGTCCCCGATTACCTTGTTCCTGATCATGTCCATCCTTGTCACCCCCAAAGAGAATCTCAGCATCTTTAACTCTGCCACCTCCAGCTCTCCTTCTTGTCTTCTACCTATTCCTAGTGTCTCTAGTCTATACATCATGGCTGGTCTCACAACTGTCCTGTAAACCTTTCCCTTCACCTTAGCTGACTCTCTTCTATCACAGATCACTCCTGAGACCTTTCTCCAGTTGTTCCATCCTGCCTGTATTCTATTCTTCTCCTCTTTTCCACAGTCTCCACTGCTCTGAACAGTTGAGCCTAAGTATCCTCCACTTTCTCCACCTCTGCTCCTTATAATCTCACCGCTCCACTGTTCTCCTTTTCATTCACACACATGTACTCTGTCTTGCTACGACTGACCTTCATTCCTCTTCTCTCCAGTGCAAACCTCCATCTCTCTAGGTTCTCTTCTAGCTGCTCTCACTGCAGATAACAATGTCATCTGCAAACAGCTTGCTGAAGGAAACAAGAAAATAAAGAAGGATGATTCAAGGGATGGAAATCTGTGTGACAGTGTAAACCAGTAAAAAAATGCTTTTTCAAACAGATGTGATTATTTTCTGTACTTCCTTTGTTTAGGATGGGGCATTTCTGGTACGAGACTGTTCCCTCCAAACCAACAGTGAACCATTTGTTCTGACAGTGTACCATGATAAGAAAGTATACAACATAAAGATCCGGTTCTTTGAGAGCACCGGCAAATACGCATTGGGAACAGGACAACGATCCAAGGATGTAAGTAAAATTTAGACTATTTATAAGAAACTGGCATAGTCAGATGTTTATGAGGTAGACATCCTTAAAGCTATGAAACTGTTTAGTCTGTAAAACTAAACTTTATTTTATAAAGTCGGCACGTTGGAAAAGGTTTTTTATTTCTGCAAGTGTCCCATACTAAACCTACCAAAATTTAATAACAAAGACAAGACAAAGGCCCTAAACATGTCAGCGAGAAGTCTTTTGTAAGGACAATGACATCATAAACAGTAACACCAAGAATCTCTTCCCAGATGTTTGACTCGGTAAGAGACATCATCAAGTTTCACAGCATATTCCCCATCAGTCTTATTAGTGGGAAATATGTACAAGAAAAGAAATACCCGGAAAACTGTTTGCTGAGATATGCAGTAACTAGG
Organism: Paraplagusia blochii; assembly: GCA_016785265.1. Taxonomy (NCBI): domain Eukaryota; kingdom Metazoa; phylum Chordata; class Actinopteri; order Pleuronectiformes; family Cynoglossidae; genus Paraplagusia; species Paraplagusia blochii. The sequence continues at coordinate 13,814 of JAFBJS010005024.1, forward strand.
AGGGACGTGGACCAGCTTCTACAATGATGCTTGTAGTATTTTTAACTAGATTTAAATGTAACTTTAATTCACACAACAATGTATATATATATATGTATATATATTGATATATATACATATATTAGTGTGTACATACATGTGTATATTATTGTTATTCATTTGTTAAGACGTTTGTAAGTTATTCTTTTCACTCCTTTTTGAATATGCATTTCCTCTTCCTATAGTTACGGTACATGTTCTATGGTTTGAATATATATACTCCATATGTATATTTTTGATTTATATTAAACACTATAATAAACAATGATATCAATCAACTCTTCACGTCGTTGTAGTTTGATTTGAAATGATTTACATAATGAACAGACCCTTTTTTATTATTATTATTCCCAAGATAAAGTACTTTTAAGTCGCTCCAAAAAAAAATTAAAAAAATCACAGGATATGGTAGAATTAGAGTTTTATTAATTCCTCTGGAGTTCCCTTCTTAAAATCATGAAAGAAGCCAAGGTTTTAATAATAAATGTAAATTTATTTTTTAAAAATGATGCAACTCTTAAAAAAGTATGCACACAATGATAAACACTGTCAATACATAAAGTAATCTGAAGTGAAACAAACCAATAAACATACAGTAAACAGTATAAACTCATCAAAAATGACTGTACATCTAAAGCAATAGAAGGCAGCTTTAGACTGTGTTGCAGTTAACAGCACAAAAAAACGCCTTACTGTATCATAGTGTCTCATAGTGGTCTGCCGAGTGAGTATGGTAAATGTATGTTTCGTGACTATAATGTCTGTTGACAAAGAATATAATTATAAAATGTAACTATACAGCTCTAGCACCTCAAATATTTTTACAGTTTGTACATCAGATTGGTCTGTCGTATGCTGCTTCTCCTAATGCTTCGAAGAGAGCACACCACAAAAACATGATGCAAAAGGTTTCTGTTCTTTTTTTTTTTTTTAACATATTTCAGTATTTCCTTCCTGAATGTCCCACATTCAAATATTCTAAATATAGGACATCAGGTTATTTTTAAGACAAGTACTAAAACACAGTTCATGCTCACAATAAAAAAGACTGTTAATCATTTTCAGGTATAAACACATATTGTTGATGAAATGCAGCCATATTTAAAATGTGCGATGTTGACTTTTTTGAGGGAGCCTTGATTTATTAAATGCCCCAGGACATTTTTAACTCAACAGCACTGATTTGCAAGTTTAAAGGGCAATTGTTATGCTTGTTATGCCAATTTGGGTGGGAATCTAAGTTGCATTAAGTCACAAGGTGAGAATTTTGAAACCTATAGCCTTCCAAAACCAAATATGTTCTTTTCAGGTTCTCAAAAGTCTCTACCTGGTCCTCTACATCAATTTCTCCAACAATTCTTTGACCCACGACACACTTTTCCACCTGAGATGACACAACGAACCACTCAGATCATGTCCCAAAAACATATACGGCATTAAATACAACTATCAGCTAGATATATTTTGCTGATTGAATTACTTAGTGTGAAGTGTGGGCTTATTAAGGTAAACACAACGCGGATATATCTGGACGATACTGACAAGGTTTAAAGAAACACACATAAAGCTTCTGTAATAGCTCTGGCAAACGAGCTTTACTTGTAGTTTTAACAGCCATCTGGCGCCACCTAGTGGTGTAGTATTTATTTGTTCTACATGTTACTGTTGCATTGTCCAATGTTGGCAAATAAATAGTAAAGTCGAGTTAAGGGAAACTTGAAAATTTCCAATATACAACTGGTGGTCACCCACAGCAAATTGGTTTATAATCTCTAAAATGCACTGAACTTCTTAAGACTCATCTCATCCCATTGTGCTGTGAAAAAAAAGGTAGATGGTAGTAGACAAATGCCCAAATTGCACCATAACTGAATATGTTAAAGCTACCGGGCATCTAGAGGGTGATAAAACATTTAGAGCCCGGCCGTGACACGTTCAATTCTGTTTTAGTTTGCAGTGCCATGTTTTTTGGAAAAACGCCTGTCCTTCCACTTTCTCAGGTCTTGCCTCATTATTTTTTTTTGCATGTAGCAGTAACCTCATTTAGCATTACTAAATACTGTCATGGAAATTGTTTATACATGTAGAAACATTCAGAGGGTATTAGTGTTCAGTTTGTTGCAGTAGTTTAAGGTAGTTTTTAATGCTCACTGTGGCTTGGAAGTCTAAATATTTGCCCATGCCTTGTCTCGAGAGTATCTGATGCATCAAATACAGAGGTCGACTTTCGAAGTCGACTTTTTCAAAATGTCACAATGATAAGGAGTTTGTTTACCTTTATAATATTTTTTCACCTACACACAACAGTTAGGTTAGCATAAAACATAGGCAAAGTTTACTTGACATCTCAATGATTCTGTCTCTCACTTTTTTTTTATTTTGTACTGTATTTCCTTTTTTTCTGCTTAAGTTTATTCAGATGTCAAATTTCTCTGATGTGTTTAAATAACCATGGGACTGACAAAGAATGAGCATCAAGTACTATTTATTTGTAAGGACATTAACGTTATAATATCTAATATGTTATGTATATGCGAAGCGTATGTGACCTCCCCGCACACACACCTGCCCTCACTCCCAGGAGCAAAAAAAATGTTGGTGACTATTTTGTAAGGCATAAAAACTTGAAAGTTTATAGCTCTCAACTGCTTTTTATATTTTTAACCAACTATACAGGGGTCAAATTAAATTATGGAAAGCAAAAAATATATATATTACATAAGGTAAAAATCCATGATTTTAATCTTGGAAGATTTGCTCATCACACTTTAAAAAAAAAAACGGAAACATCAACACTTGTACTGCAAACTGACAACAGTGCCTCTGTGGCCTAAGGGGACATCGGTGGTCCCAACTTTTGACGCACTTGCAGACAGACATACAGTAATATGAGGAGCTAATTTTTAATTAACCTCCCCATTCCATAAAAACAAAGAATTTAACACCTCCCGAAATGTTCATGGTAGGACTCGAACAGTACAGCCCTTCACCTCATATTTCTGCCCCATCACTTTGCCCAGCCTCATTTTAAGGATTTGGCACTTTGGAACCACAAGAGAGGATTCTGTGGCTGTGACGGCATCTGCCCTGGGTCCCTGCTCAGGAGCCCGCGGCTTTGGGTGGTTGAGCACTACCACCGGTTGGTTTGGTCCTGGTTTTTTCACCAGCTGATCTACCTTCAGTGGCATCAGATAAACAGCTTCACAATCAGTCACAGTGTCCATAAAGTTCCGTGCATCAACGCTTTTGTCCCATGCTGCCACCTCGACCCTCTTAAGTGAGACGGTGAGAAACTTTGAGGAAATGCTAGACTCATATTTAACAAAATGCAGTAGACCATCTGTACACACAGACGCATCCACCTGCTCAACTGTTTTTGGGGCAGATTCCTGATCTGCCTCTGTGTTTGAAAGAGGAGGGGAGGGAAAGCATTTTGTGTCACTGTCCGTTTGAGAAGTGTTTAGTTTTTCCTCTTTAATAAAGTCGTTTTGATCCATTAGTAGATTATTTTGCTGAAAATTAGTGTCCTTTTTCTCTTCTTTGATATGGTCCACTAATCCTTCTGTTGAAAATGGTTTGCAAATGCTGGGTTCTTCTTTTAAAGAAATTTGCAAAAACGTTGACTTTGGTGCCTCCAATGACTTTTCAATACTATTTGTTGATTCAACGTGATTTTCAGAGGAAACGTCACAACTTTTGTTTATTACCATGCCACACAGTGATGGCTGGTTTGGTTGTTGATTACTCAGTGAAAATACCGAAGAAATAACTGGAAAACTCTCAGGTGCTCTTTTGTCATCTCCACCTGTTTGTTCCTCAGACTTGATTTTAGGGCTCCATCCAGAAACCTTTTTAATTGAAGTATCAGACAGTTCAGGTGTTTTAGCCAAAAGCTGGGTTAGAGCCTTATGTCCAGAAATAGAATGATTTTCCACACCGCTGTTCTTGCTCAGCGAACATAATGGATGTCGAACATGGACCGAGGGACTGGTTGAAGGAACAGACAATGAGAGAGGCAGACTAGGAGATTTAAGAGTTTGCTGACTCAATTCTGCATTATCTTCGATGACTTTCAAATCCGTCTTCTTTCTGAATTTGACGGTTTCAGGATCCTTCCTCCAAGCCCGGCTGATTGCACCACGTTCACTCTGTAGAGGGATACCCAGAGATGGTCGTGGAGGAAATGTTTTCTTCTCTTGCTCTGCTCTCACTGGGGCACAAACATTTATCTCCCTTTTGTCTGCATGTACTGTTCGGTTTAGTCTGCTGAAGCTGACTGAGGACAGAGTTTCTTTTAGATGTGCAGGTACACTGAGTGCATCTAGGGCCACACCGGTTCTCTCTCTTATAGATTTAATTTGTGTCTTATTTAGAACTGGAGAATCCAACTCGATCATGTATGGTAATGGTCTTTTATGTCCATTTTTTCCTTTGTTTACTTGATTTGGGAGGTTTTTCAAATTACTGACCGGTGCAGCAGCATGACGCTCCACTTTTAACATCTGAGTATCACTCTGTTGCCTGTTGCTTGATCCAAGAGCCATAGATTTAGCGGCAGATGTCTGAGGACATAATGGAGATGTGAGCGGTTTTTCCAGTCTAGTGCTCTGAGGAAGATTATTTTTTGAGTCTGTAATTGCAGATTTTTCTTGTTTAGCGACAAGTCTCAGTTTTAGCTCCTTTGTCCCATTGACTGTTTTCACCTCCACAAGCTCCACTGTACAACCAGCAGGTATTGTTACTTCATCTGGCAGAGAAACAGTTAAAGCTCTGCTGTGCTGCGTATGTACATTCACAAGGGACAAATGATCCAAGTCTTCGTTAGTAGAGTGAGATACATTAGCATTCAGCGTCTTCACAATTGGTTCATTTTGGAGTCCAACTACAGGTCCTCTCTGTAAGGGAACTGTGACTGCGGCAGGTTGAGGTTGTGAAGAATCCGCAGTGGACACATTTGGCAAGGCACTGGAGACTGGGAGATGAGGGATTTTGGCAATGTCTGGTTCGGAAGATAGCACATTGACATTTTTATGAAGGCGTTCAATGTGCTTCATGAGAAACTGCCTCCTTATGTAACCTTGTCCACAGTGAGGACATTTGTAAGGATAACAAGATGTGTGTTGCTTGAGGTGTGCGTGTAGCTCTGATTCACTAAAAGACACTTTGTTGCAGTAGAAACAGTAAAACTTTGGGCTTGTGTGTTCCAAAAGATGTTTGTCAAACAGCTCAGTGTCGGTTGAAGCAAATCCACATTTTTCGCAGCACTTCACATGGGACTCATTTAACACACGATCTAGGAATGGGTTATAACGGCCACAACTTTGATACTGCATGGGTCTCATTGTGAGAACTGGTATGCGTTGGTCATTGGAGAGCCAAAGATGCAGAGCCTTCAGTCAAACAGTGAGAATAACAACCATCCTTGCTTGCTTGCTAGCTTGACCTCCACTTTTGGATGCTGAGACTGAGGTAATGTGGCTTCTGTCGGAAAAGAGCAAAGAAAACAGTTGTAGACAAATATGAAATTGCAGATCAGTATAAATGAAACAAAATGTAGCAGAAATTGTGAGCATTTAATGGACTACAACGAGGGAATAATCCTCTCTGCTTTAGTTTTTTTTTTTTTTTTTACATTTTATTAGTAAGTATGACACAAGTATGACATAAGAAAGGTTATAACCACTAGATAACCCAGTCACTCCTCTTACTGCCAGTTATCTCGCCGAGGAGGTGAGGTAACTTGGCAGAAACAAACTAGATTTTAGGACAAGGAAAGGACAAAAACGTAGGAATCAGGATGAACAGAACATCATGTTGATCTACCGCCTCCTACATTCACTTACATCAAACTGTTTAAGCTGTTTCAACAGTTAATGTAATTATTCATAATATTATTATTCACATAAACATTACATGTCAGGGTTAAGTCAGACATATTTTAGACTAGAAGAGACACTAACAGAGCAGTAGTGAATTATCTGCCATTGTAACACAACAAATTGGAACCTTTGCTTTTTACTCATCATCATCTGCTTCATGAACCACTAAAGTAACCAAAGCACTCCCCGGTGGGTTTGAACCCACAACCTGTAAAAACGGCAGCCTGATTTCAGCACTTTAGACTATAAACACATGACTGGCCTAACCAGCTATGATATCTAGTTTGGAAACAGTAGTTCTGTATAGTACAGTGTTCCCCAAACCGTTTATTGTGCCACGGACCAGCGGTTGAGGGACCACTGGTCTAATACACAAAAAAACTGAGCTGATGGTGGCGGAGATGAAGTGGCTGAGATTGACATAAACTGACAGCGACATGAACTATCAGTATTAGAAATGAGAGGTTCAGCTGCTAACGCGTGGAAAGACATTGTACACTTTAATGTTAACGATATAATTTTTTAAATAAATTGCTAAATTCAATGTTGAAAATCATGCAATTCATCGTGATTGAAATATTCGCTGCGCTGCAATGATTGTAATATTACGTCGTTGGTCATACAATACGTCACATTTAGCCACGACGATAATTTATTTTTTTAAACAAATGAAGTATTAAAATAATTAAACGTCGTATAACTACCCAGCGTTTAGTAGTCTGGAATTAATAACAACAGTGTAACTACTGCAGGCCCAGAAGCGTAACCTTCCACATGCATAAATGTGGCTGTATTCCTTGCCCGTGGGCATTTTAAGAACAACTTATGAGGAAATGAAAAAAAAAATCAAAGCAGGAAAAATATAGGCAGAGAATCCACCAGGTATATTTATTCTGCACAGCACATACTGTTGTTGTGACCAAAGACGACGGAAAAGGCCCTTCCTGACGATCACTACGAGTCACAGGATAAGTGCCTAGCTTCTAACAGAAATGTCTGTCGGAGGAAAACGCTATGAACTCTTACCTGCGTGGTTTTAGGTGCCGGTATTTATTTGCTGGCCAGCATTCTACAATTTTCTAAAATCCAGAGGTAAACATGGAATTTGTGTGAACGCTATCACCGAGCCGTTATTCAGTTAGCTTCGAAATGAACCAGTGCTCTACAATTTCCGGAAAATTTTCTCGCCTTCAAAATAAAAGAGGGCAACTGAACATGTTAAAAAAATGTGAATAAATATATATAATTCGTCACATATAAAAATAGAACTTAAAAATCGGACTGAATAATTTGCTTCTTCCTGAACTTGCCTGAACCCTTATTTTCCGATTAGATTAGCAAAAAACAAAAAAATAATCAGTGTAAACATTTCGACCGGGAAGAGATTTATTTTCTTCACATTAATTTGTTTCACACAGTTCTAATCAAATTTCTAAAATTATTTGGCATTGAACTCTCAATTTTTAACACCCATCATTCAAGAAGGGTTTTTCAACCTTACTTAAAGGTTGTGTATCTCCAACTATTATCAATGTTGCTGCATGCAGTTTGATTTGAGTTGTTTGGGGATTTTGTCACAGGGTCTTCTTATCCTTTCCCCTTTGACCCTGGAGGACCTGCAATTATGGATCGATCCACTAAATAGATTATTATAGAACCACCTGCCGCCTCCAGTCCAGGGGGCTGACACAGTCTCTATTTTCAAGTCTAAACTAAAGACGTTCCTTTTTGACATTACCCAGGGTAGCCTAAGGGTCTGGCCGTAGACCCTTTTGTACCCTTCTCTCTCTCTCTTTCCTTCATTCCTTACATCCTAATGTATTTCCCCTATTTCCTAAGGACTAATGCATTCGGCAGGGGACCTCATGTCCCCGGAGTCTCTGTTCTCTCCCCAGAACCCTATGGTCGTAAACCTGACTCAGGACTTAGTTTCCTGGCCCAACTTCCCTCGACCTAGGGCTTTGCCTGTATTGACACTGCAAGGACTTAAAGAACCTTTGTGTGTCTGTCTTCTCTGTACTAATACTCTCACTTCCAGCATTGGTAAATATATGCCTTGTTAAGTTTGTGGGTGTAGTGCATGCATGGATAATTATTCTAAACCAAAAGATATTATTCTACAACTATATCTTTTGCTTTACATTACACTACCCATAATGCATTGCCCACACAAACACTCCCCTGTGTAGCTGTTTATTTTTGAAGCCACCCTTGTGGGAAATTGGTGTCAATGACATGCAGTTTGAAAGGTGCGAGCAGACCTGTGACTCAACTCATCAGGGGAAAACCAATTATAACTTTAATTGCAACTCAACCGTCATGTTCCTTTTTTCACAGTCTAAATTAATCCTCGATTAAGTTCTTTATTTACATAAAACGTTAACTTTTTGAAATTACACTGGAATAGCAGCTACTTTAACCTTTCTACCAAAGGTTTGCAACAAGCCAAATCAGCACAAACCATAGGGATACTGTACAAAAATAGAACGCATGCGGATAGAAATGTTAAAATTTATAAACATATTTAATTTGTATATACGTGCTGTGTAACGATTAGAAATGTTTTCCACATCATTCTTGATTGTTTTTGTCATATGTCATTATTTTTGGTATGGTTTGGTAAGCACAGGATGGAAAGTGCTGAAAGGTAACATTTGTGCAAGTAGTTATACAATGTCTATACTATACGATGTCTTGTAATGCTGACAATAGCTGCAACGGATGATGACCAAGCAATTTTAAAGGCATTGTTTTGCCTTTTGGTGTATAACCTACATATTGTACATGAACTCAAGTAATTATTATTCTGTACCCCTTGCTGCAAGTAAAACTTCTAAACCTAAGTTCTCAGCTCAGAGTTGTATGTATGTTAGGGAACTGAGGTATGAATCAATAGCATTTCTTTCCAGTCCTCGTAACACAAAAGTTCAATGAATAGACGATATGCAGTGTTAGGAAAATTTAATTGTATTTGCTTACTATGTTATTTTCATATTGAATTTGTGTTCATATTGAATTTGTGATATTTTGTAACATTTGGAGAAAAAAGGACTGAAAGGTGAACATTGGGTCGAAAACTAAATAACAGGAAGTGGTGCAATCTGCTGAAAATTCAAAAAGTGTATACGATGTGTAACGGGCATGGTCCTGTCCGGTTTGGATGTCCACTTGTGATGCATGCAACAAGATGGTATAAATCTGTGTGCACCAAAGTGTTCTTTGGTTCAGTTCTGCATGTAATCATTGCATGGAACCTGCTTCTCCAATTAAACCAATCAATCCATTGAGTTTTGACTCTTAACCTTTTGTGTGTTTGGAAGAAGCTTGGGTATGAACTAACAGCTATCTCTGACAGTCCTTTTAATAGAAAAGTTCCCCAACATCCATAACCCAAGATAAGTCAGATCTTGAACTGCTGTGGATAAGTGGTTCAGTAATAGGCCTGTCTTAACGTTTCATGAAAACTTTGCATTGAAAAATGGCGACTTGTCAGTCAACATTAGGTCAATTTTAAAGTAAATGTCAAACAGAATGTGGTACATTATAATGTGTCAAGTCTGAACAGGTGTGTTCAAATGCATGGGTTCACGTTCTGGTTTCCAGGACAAAGGTAAAAAAAACTGATGTGAATGTATTTTCCTTAAGAGAGGATTTATTAATAACTTAAGCAATAATTATACAAAAATATCTAACGAGAATACAAGCATTTGAACTATTATTCAAACATACTTTACTTGTCAACAACTGCATATTGAAGATCAAAAAAGACGCCACAATTCGGCATTAGAATTAATCAATAATTCAATCAACATTACAAAAATATCTGGAATGTCTACATAATCAGATAATAAAACTATGAAAAATAAATAAATGATTAGTAAAGAAACAAGTATAAAACAAACAATTATATGAGATATATGTCTCAATATATGTATATATGTATGTGTGTGTGTGTGATATATGTTTATATATCTCATAAACACATTGGTATAACATTTTTGCACACATCAGACTCGTAAATGTCATATTAGCAATCATTGATTTGATGTAAGGAATCACACAACCAGTAAACAAACAAAACAAGAAAAAAAAACTAGCAACAGGAGTGTACAGTGTGGATCTTCTCTGGGGTACAATGTGTTCCCTCTACTCCCATTATGATAATAGCGTGGGGGTTTTGCTTATGTTCGGCCACCCAGTTAATTGATTATCCATTGTAATTTACAACTTTGAGAGCTTGTGAAGAAGAAACAGATTATTGTTAGGAGCACTGCTTGAGTTTCAAAGTTCATTAAAATTTAAAACCTTGTATGCTGATGAAGAAGAATAATTTAATCATTCTTTTAACTAACACTGTTAGGATCTTTTGGTTGAAGAACCTGCTGAGGTAAAGCCAATTATCAACACAATTGTAACTTAAATTATGGCACAGCATTATTGATATTGTTACGATTAACCTATAGCAGAGCAGATCATATTCCCTACATTATGTTAACCTTTGTGTTAATTAACTATTTGCATTAACGTTTTATTTCAACATCTAAACTTTAACAGACAAGCATTTATATCTAAATCTAAATTTTTTATTTTTTTTTATTCATTTATTTTTTTCCTAACCTCTAATCTGAAATCCTCATCCTGACTTCCTGACCATTTTTTTGACTATAAATGTCAAATTTCTAGCCTTGTGTAGTAACAGCAAAGGTAGAACCAAATTCCCTGGTAGTGTCAGCCAGAGTCCAAAAGCACATAATGAGCAAACTTCTCGGGGCATCATCACAACCATCCCAGGCAAAGTGTAACTTAAGAAGAAACCAATGGTTCTTAACACCTGTGCCCCCAGAATTACCTTGATAATGCATGAAGCTTTTTGCTTTGACCGATCAACCACCCCCTGTTCCCTCGCTGCTTCACCAGGCTTTGGACTTTTCAAAACATGGAGCATGAAAATGTAGCAGCCAAACACAATGATGATAGAGATGCTGAGGACGAGGTTGAAAAAGATGAAACGTATGTGAGGATGAGGCAACACTTCCATTAAACTTATCAACAGACAGATTAGCCAAACACAGCCACAGCTGATCAACCTCATCCTCAACCCACTGGTTGTCCTCAGACGTCTATAGATGGTTGGGTAGACTACAGCCAGGTAGTGCTCCATGCAGGCCAAACAGTGGAATAAGGTTTGTCCAGGAAAGAAGAATGAGTAAAGACGCCTTCCGAACAATTTGGTAATGGGAGCACTCATGTTGATGCCGAAGCAGTAGATGATCAGGCCAAAAATGCTTGCTATTTCCATCACCGCCAAGTTGTAGGTAACAAGGTTAGTGTCAACAACCGATGTCTCTCTAGGATGGTGACGCTGCTGGAATGCCTTGTAGAGGATGAAAAAGTAAAGAGGAAGCAGGAAGGTGTTGGTTATGGTGTAGCAGTTGAAGGAGAGGACGCCGGTGGTATTAAAGCTACATTTTACGTATTGCGATGAAAGGGAAGTAATTGAGTTGAAGGGATCGAGGTTAAAAGTAATGTTGAACGGAGAGAATCCGACAGACATGATCTGAGAAGAACAAGCAGGGATTGAGAAAAAAAACATGTAAAAACATAATAAATATTATTTTACCTTGAAGTCACTCACTATTACCTGATACATTCAGATGTTATTGACTAAGCCCCTATAAAACCTACCTCCTATAAAACAAGAAATTGTTACAAATCTAGATTAATATTTCAAGTACCTGGAACTTATCTGAGGGATAGGTAGAGTTGCGTAGACCTATACAAAATTGTTATAATTTTCTCTTAAGAAAACCCTGCATATAAACTGTTCGCATTTCAGGAATGTGTTATAAAAATGGAAACATAAATACATTTGTATAAAAAAATGATAACAACCTTGTAGTTGTGCTGCCTCCCCCTGATTTAGTGTCTGCAGATGAGAAGACAGGCACTACCTGTGTAGTTTCTATATGACTTATGCAAAAAATACTATTTGATCAAGGTTGTTTTGCATGTGACAGTGACAGCCCCATTATTTTCCGCCTCATTTGACTCTGGAGGCTATAGAGAGTTCAAGAGAAACTTATATAAAAGAAGTGCAAACTGAATTGTTGTATCACTTGAGGGTACAAGGGTAAATAAAACATGTTACCTTCTTCTTCATGACAGTGTGTACTTCATAAAATAATCTGTATCATTTCATGAATACTTCTATTTTTCTCTCTCTGATTCGGGTGGCAAGCGTGGGCGGGGACTCTGGGGGCCCAATCCCTGGAAAAATACTCTGACTACTGAAGACCGCGACCCATCCAACCACAGACAAAGACCTCAGAATATGGCGTTAGAACTGATCAGTAATTAATTTAAAGTAACAAACAATATATTTTAGACTTTCAACAGTGTGTCTAAAATGATTGAAAAGCTATATGTGATAAAAAAGCTAGTATAAATAATAAAAAACCAAAATATAAATGATTAACAAAGAAACACAGTAGAAATTATGAAACATTCATTAAAAAGAAAGGGTAAAGGATAAAAAAAACAAGTACCAGAGTAAAAAGTATATGTAATTTAAGTAAAGTACAAAGTAAAAATTACATTACCAAGCCTGGGAGTCAGGGCTGTACCTAGTAGCCTGCAGATTACCGATTATTTTGTCTTTTCAGCAGGTATCTTCTGAGTTTACATCACCCATTTCCTTATCTTGGTGAGTTTGAGCTAGTTTTGAAAACCCCCTTTTTTTTGAGACAGTCAGGCTGACATAAAACTCATAATTTAGCAAGGTTAAATGTAGCGCACAATTAAAATGATGAACCACCAAACAACCAGTGTCAGTCGGACCTGTACTCCCTCCCTCTACCACCTGGGCTCCTTTCATGATATCAGTGTGGGACCTTCTGAAAGAACTTCTTCAAACAGCAGCGCCTCTGTCCAGGCACTCAACTCACAGATGTTTCATTTTAATTTACAACTCTGAGAACTGATGGAGAAAAAGATTATTTTAAGGAGTACAGCTTAGGTTTTAACATAGTCGAACATTCTTTAACCACTGTCAGGATCTTTTGTTGGAAGGACTTGATGAGTTAATGTCACCTACAGCCGTATGTAGTAAACATTCAAGGTGCAGAGCTGTCAATTGATCACCACCACCACCTGGTGAATTGCCTTTCCTTTCCTGGACCAACCTCTCAGACCGAAGTGTAGTTTGTGGGTCTGTTTGGGAACGTCTAGTGGAATTACCTGCAAGGGTTGCCTTTAGCTCCCATCTCTGAGAGAGCTTTGACCAGGTCCTGAGTGAGTTTGAAACATTAAGTCCAAATGAATCATTTTCTCCCAAGCTGCAGCCATGAGATCTCAAGTGCCTGACCCTGAAACCTAGTGGTGGACACCACAGGTAAGGGATGTTATGGAGGTTAAGAAGGAGTGCCAAAGAGCCTGGTTGGCTCAGAAAATTCCTGAGGCAATAATCATGTACAGGCAGGTCAAGTGGAATGTGGCATGGTGAGTTGCACATGCAAAAATCTAACAAATTTCTCTGCCATCTTCCTCATACAAAACCATTATTTCTCTGTTGACCGCCTGTCATAGGCCTTTTCTAAATCTACAAATAGACACTACAGCTCTTTACAGTATGAGCTTCTTTGCACTTCTCCATCAACATCCTCAAGGCAAGTATTGCATCTGTGCTACTTTTTCTAGACATATGTAAAACCATTCTGCTATTCACAAATCTCTACCTCTTTCCTCAACCTAGCCGCAACCATTTTTCCCCAAATCTTTATGGCTCATCAACTTAATCTCTCTGTACATCACCCTTCTTGTAAATCGGCACCAGAATACTTTTCCTTTACTTATTAGGCAAATTCTATTGAACAACCTAATCAGAACCTTTACCATGATCGCCCCAAGCACCCTCATACCTCCACTGGTATATCATTGTTTTTTCTCCTTCCTCCTCCTTCATGACTGACCTTTTCATACGTCTCCTTCAGTGGCGGGCCGTACATTACAACCGTAGGCCTTCAGTGACATCATAGTGTTGTGACATCAAAATAATGCGCCTTATAATAACATCACTATGCCACCAGGACTTGAGAATCCACACATATGGATTATATCACCATTAATATAGGCTCATCTAGCAACACGTTATTTCCATTTAAAATCAATTATGCTAAGTATTTTTGACATTTAACTTTCCCGGTGGTGTAGAGGAGTAGAACTGCTAGTGTTCCCTCAGATGAAACGTCTTTCTACTCCATGAAGAAGTTCCCTTGCTTACATCTTAGCACTTTTTGGATATCATGACCTGGATGAATGGGAATCTTCACAGAGACAAAGATGATTCTTAATGCATGAGTTTATGTGGAGATTACATGACTGCAGTCCCACACATGTCAATTGTTCTTTAGACCTCCAACCAAGTCTGATTTTCCCCACTTATGAATAAATACACATCGCACTTTTTATCATTTTACTTTGTTACAAATAATTTATTGACTAATAACCCCGACAAAAACCTATTAATAATACAAATAACTCAATTTGCACTCAATAACATGGATCTGTACTGGATGGATCTGCCTCGTTATTTAAAAGTAAAATCCAACCTTTTTTCTTCAATGGCAATGACAATTTATCTTTGCATTTCAGATCCATCAGCAAGGCTTCTTGTATGGACACAGAGGCTTAAAAAAGTTGTTTCCGTTTGTATATCTGCAATACATTTTTCGACGCTTAAGTGCGTTACAATGAGTAAGGGACACAGGAATGCTTACAGCCAAACATGCCAATGAGTAAACTACTCTCACCCCATAATCTCACTCAGATTTTTGATCTGGACCCTTTTTCTTCAAAATCTGTCATGCCATACAATACAGTCAGCTCTGTTTTCCGTCGGGGAAAATCAAACAAGATGACGTTCTCAGACTCCTGAGAGAGCTTAGAAGCTCTCTCGGGAAGCTAGAAGGCCCTGAGGTCACAACCCTGCGAGATAAGCACTGTAGACTCAACGGGCTGTGTCTATTTACTTATCAACTTCACTTTTCAATGTGGCAGATTTCGTGGACCCTGACAACACTAACCTGCTGAAATATGATTGGACCATTTTTACACAGTTTTTCAAATGTAAATACTCTATTTATACTAATGAAATCATATTACAATATCATTGAAAAATATTTAAGAATAAATGTGTTTTTTTCTGAGTATGTTTAGGCCAGCAGAAAAAGCTTTGCTGACCCTGATGGCTCACCACTAAACCTCCTCATATGCCTTTTTTTTGGAGTACTTCCCTCCCTGTACTCCAGTCTATTCTCTTCTGTTCTGTCACTATCTCATCTCCTCTTCGATAATCTTATTGTTTGGTTGATTTAATACAATTAATTACGATAACTCAAGCTGAACATTAACTATATTTCACCTCAAAAGTTATCAGTCGCTCATTTATCCTCAGGTTAGCAGCAATGCGCTATGGAACATACAAAATCTGAAAACGTAGTATTTTTCAATTAAAACAAAAAACAAAAAGAACATGCGATTCATAATGACGCAGCAGGACTTGTATTGGCCCCTCCCATTCCCTGACGTCACATATACAAACGCAGACGGGTCGTGTTGTATCTGTCAGCTTCCTGGTTATGGCACTATTAACACAGCTAACACGAACTCCGGCTTTTAGTCTACGCCGGGTCGAACAGCTTTTTACTCCCTTACTACGTCACTCATTACCGGGTTCACAACGCAACATGGCCTCAGTCGCAGCCCGGGAGACGGCCGACACCAGCCGCTTCGACTTTCTGGTGATAGGCGGTGGGTCTGGAGGTCTGGCCGGAGCTCGGAGAGCGGCCGAACTGGGGGCAAAGACTGCCGTGATAGAGGGTCACAGACTGGGAGGAACATGTGTGAGTACTGAACTGATACAATAATTACACACTAACATCTATAAAGCTGTAATTTTATTTAAAGTACGTATTTAGCAACAAAGACCGCGGTGTTAAATGTGCAATAAACTCATACGGTAGTTGTTTAAGCAACAAGCCTTGAGCAACTTGTGCAAACCTTCAGCATGAAAGTTAAAACAAATATTAAAGCTGGTTTCTACACTTGAATTTTAGAACATTATGGAAATATTTCTCTCAGCTGCTTTTATCTAGGAAGTTTGCTACTGTTTTATCCAGACTTTAACTGTAATACTCGATAATATACTCGATACTAGATAATCCCAATGTTTTTACAGTAAGTTTGTGACTTATTTAAAAAAAGTTTATGAAACATTTCGTTTGTTTAGTGGTATGCAATCTTGAATGGATCAGGTAATGGACACCAAACGAAGTTGACAAAACTACTTTGATACTTAGAGGAAACTTGAGATACATCTGTTCTTCCTTCAGTCTGTTACTGTGGTTACGCAGGCCGGCTGTTAATTGGTCTGATCAGTCACTTGTTATACCTGATGATCTCTTCAGATCATCAATCTTGTGTGTGAAGTGTTTTATGAAGTGTTTTCTTCTTGACCTGGGTCTGAATTTGCTTTTTGATTGCTTTTAGGTCAATGTTGGCTGTGTCCCAAAGAAGGTAGGGTTTGGTTGTGTTTTTTTTTTTCAAGTGATAATTTGGTTTAATTTAGGATTCAAATAATTAACTTAAGATCACTTTTTAATAAAGAAGTTATAAACTTTGAGGTCTGGATTTATAAAGAGCTAATTCAATATTTCAACATCCATACTTCATTGACTAAATCGGAGTTTTTACCTTCACAGCACATAATAGTTCTCATTCCACTGCTCTCCGCCTGTGGCTCCAATGTGCCAATCTATGACTTTATTGTATTTAAAGTCTTTTAATCTGACCGATCTCAGTGACCCCATTTACTCAAAGGACGCAGCAGGGACCAGACTGCATTTGTGTCCTTTTGATATAAAGCTTCTAATTGATTTCCAAACTACGATATATGAGATTTATTCATTCACAATAATCAGTTCTTAGTCAAAAACAAACGCTAGTAACATTGATTCATAAAAATCCCTTTTACTTCTCAGGTAATGTGGAATGCAGCAGTTCATGCAGAATATCTCCACGACCACAGTGATTATGGCTTTGACGTTGAAAATGTTCGTTTCAGTTGGGAGTGAGTTAAAGCTTCTTTAAAGTTAAAGTTTGTTCTCTTTTTGTGCAACTACATTTGCAGCCGCTTTGTGTAACAGGTTGGTTCTTTCAAACTTCCTTTTTCAGTGCATCTATTGATACTTCCCTTTGAACCCATTCTGGTTTATTTGTTGGTGTAGACCAGGGGTGTCAGACTCAAAATCAGAGTGGACAAGAAGGGAAAAAACTCGGGCCAAGCTAAATTATTATTGAAAAATTGACAATGACATATAAATTGTTTTCATTTTGCATAAACTTTAAATAAACCATATTGTAATGTAATAAACACATTTGTAGATGTTAATAATGTGTCTTTATCTGTAGCCTTTTGAATTCCTTTTACTGTAAATCATTTTACATCAAAAAACTACAATGTATTCGCTCATACACACAAGTTTTTGTTCATTTGCTTCTTAATACGAATAAGATCTACGTCACTCGCTCCAGTAAAACCAAACTCAGTTTTTTAATTTATGTCAAACACCTATCCAATGCAACCATGCTGTATTGTATGCCGCAAAAATGTTATTTTTAATATGTGTATGTATTTATATATCTATGTTTGCAGAAGCCTTAAAGCTAAAAGAGATGCATATGTTACTCGGCTAAACGGGATTTATCGCAACAACCTTGACAAGGTACTGTCCTGTTATTTTGGAGGGGTGGTGTTTTTGTTTTTTTTGTTGTACACTTGTGTCATTTCAAAACATTTCTAAAAACAAATATCATTGTTTTCCACAGGCCAAAATCCAATTTGTCCAAGGTCTGGCCCAGTTCACAAATGACACAGAGCCGACTGTTGAGGTTGAAGGGCTGAAGTATACGGCGCCGCACATTCTTATAGCCACTGGAGGGCAACCTTCCATAATAAGTGATGATGAAATTCCAGGTCAGAAAACTAGCATATAGTACTCTTACAGCAGTGGTCCCCAACCAATGGGCCGAGGACTGTTACCGGTCTGCTGGTGATTTGGTGCCGGGCCACAGAGAAATAATGTCTCCTTTTGGTCCCATCTGGCTATTACTTACACTTGATTCATACCAATATCAACATATGAACTTAACAATAGAATGGCTATAATTCCATCATCAACGATGCAACTATATTTAATTAGTAAATATTTTCTCAGTGAAGACAACAACAATAAACTCAAAATAATACTCAAAATCTGGTAGCAGATAATTATAGGCTGTGTGCACTCAATCCTTGTTGCGTGCATGCAATATTAATTTGGTTGAAAGATTTTATAGGTAGAAAAATAATTCAGAACACCGGAAATTTCATTTTATTAACGGATATTTATCTCCCACAACTTAATGACCGGTCCATGAAAAAAGTACCAGACATTTAACCAATCCGTGGCGCAAAAATTGGTTTGGGAACGCTGTCTTATAGTACTCTTACATAGAAACCTTTTTTGGAAGTTTTTCTGGTTATACAAATAGCAGCAAATGTGTTTGTTCTTAATTTCAGGAGCAAGTCTTGGGATTACCAGTGACGGATTTTTTGAGCTTAAATCTCTCCCAAAGTAAGTTGTTGTTTTATTACTTGTTAATATTTGTTCCTCTAGATGATGATCCAACATGAGATAAGAATATGCAGCCAAACACTTTTGCATATATTTTGCTTTTTCCACCAGACGCAGCATTATTGTTGGAGCTGGTTATATCGCCGTGGAGATGGCAGGCATTCTATCAACACTAGGCTCAAAAACGTCACTCATTATCAGACAAACAGAAGTAAGAAATGCAAAGAGTTTATTCATTTTCATGTATTTTCCGCCATGCCCAACTTGTGTTGTCTCTCCCTCTGAAGGTGCTGAGAAATTTTGACAACATGATCAGCATGAACTGCACCAAAGAGCTGCAAAACTCTGGTGTTGATTTATGGAAGAACTCAGAGGTTAAGTCTGTCAAAAAAACAGACAATGGTCTGGAGGTGACACTTATCACCAAAGACCCAGAAAAGAAAAACGAAGAAGGCAAAATCAGCACCATCCAGGAAGTGGACTGTCTACTATGGGCCATCGGCAGGAAGCCAAACACTGAGGCACTTAACATCAGCAGAACGGTAACATTCTGTTTCTAAATTGCACCAATTGAGGGGAAAAAAATCAAGCCATTTTACTTAACTTACAAAAAAAAATCTATATGCTTTGTTGATTTGGAGTAACAATGAAAGCAATTGTTGGAAGTTTTCATAATAAAAATCTATCATAATTTTAAAATGTTTCCTGATCCAGGAAAGGATATATATTATCCACAATCATTGTAATGAGTGAACAGGATTAACTATTAACAGACAAATTCTGATATGAGACACTATCAGTGCATGAAACCATTTCACAAATTGAACTGTTGTTTTTTTGTATTTTCTTAGGGTGTGGATTTAGATGGAAAAGGTCACATTGTTGTGGATGAGTTTCAGAACACTAGTCGAAATGGAATCTATGCTTTAGGAGACGTATGTGGAAGAGCTCTTCTCACTCCAGGTAAGAAGTTTGACCATTGATTAGAAAAAGACATTAGAGACAGCAAGCCACACTGTTAGTAGAAACACAATATTAGCACAGAACAATCCAGCTATCTGTTGTCATTTGGATTATATCCTGGATTCTGATGATTATGTGTGTGGTGGCAGTGGCCATAGCTGCAGGCAGAAAATTGGCTCACAGGCTCTTTGAGGGCAAAAAGGACTCCAAGATGGATTACTCCTGTATCCCCACAGTGGTGTTCAGCCACCCACCGATTGGCACAGTGGGTCTGACAGAAGGTATGTTTGACAATACACTTAAAACTGCTTTGTTTAAGCTAATTTTAATGAAAGAAATGTGAACTGTCTGCTCACAAAAACAGACGAGGCTGTTAAAGCCTATGGCAAAGAGAATGTGAAAATCTACAAGACTTCCTTCACTCCAATGTACCACGCCATTACAAGCAGAAAGAGTCTGTGTCTCATGAAGCTGGTGTGTGCTGGAAAAGAGGAGAAGGTACAGACTCCAAACACAATTTACTTTTTAATTTTTGTCAAATCTGAACAGAAGGAGTACCATCACACGTTTTCCTGAAGGGTTAGAAGAAAAGGATTTTAGCAAATATCAAAATAATTAATAAGGAAAGCAAACTCCTTGTCATTGTGACATTGTGATTCACACAACAAAATGTGACCTCTGTATTTAACCCTTCACCAAATTGAACAGTGGGCAACTTTGAGCACCTGGGGAGCTGTGAGTCGGGACGGTGCCATGCTCAGTGGACCTCAGTGGTAACTTGGTGGTGGGGTATTCGAACCGGGGGCCTTGCGGACCCAGGTCCGCTTCCTTAACCATTAGGCCACCAACTGCCCCTACAATAGTAGACTAATAGAACTGAATAGAATAGAATAGAATAATAGAATAGAATAATAATAAATAGTAAAGAAACATTTTTCTTTCTAAAATGATGTTCTTACTCGTCTGTCCATAAAGAGGGCATCTCCCTGTCTGTCTGTCTGTCTATCAAATATATTACAATTCTAACTGTGTTGCATCCCTGATTGTCTTTAGGTTGTGGGACTGCACATGCAAGGTCTGGGCTGTGATGAGATGCTGCAGGGTTTTTCTGTGGCCATCAAAATGGGAGCTACTAAAGCTGACTTTGACAAGACTGTCGCCATTCACCCCACCTCATCTGAGGAGTTTGTCACTATGCGCTGATTTAAAAAAAAAAAAAAAAAAAAACAAAACTTCATGTAATCATTCAAAGAAAGAAAAATACTGGACCAACACGTCTTGCAGCTCTTGAAATAATAATACGTCTCAGAAGTTTTTAAATTGTTCCATTTTTTTTCACATTTCTGTTTATACATGTACTGTTGTGTATGTATGTATGTTGTGGCATCTCCAACTTTTCAAGATCCCAGTAAAAAGAAGAGGAAAAAGAACTTATTTTTACTGAAACACTGAATTTAAGAAATTTATATGAAAATGTATTTATTTTTATTTACTATAAGATCTGTTTCTAGCAACTTTTGAAATTAAGGTTCCTAAAAATGGTGTGCTCTTCACTGTTAAAATACACTCTCCTAGTGCTTGGTATGATCCTGCACAGTCCCTTTTTGGCATCTACAGTACAACTTTCATGCTTTTATCACATAAATTATACCCTAACACACTATATTTTACAAACACACCAAGTTGGTCTCTTTACTGTACCGTACTGCTTTACAGATACATATATCTGTAAAGATATAATATAAATAAAACTGCTTTTTTTTACATGTTGTGATTTATTTTGGCTGCATCTGCATGACTCAGCTATGATCTTCTTTGTCTGTTAATTTATGCAGTAATAAAATTTGTCAAAAGAGGGCGCCGTTAACCCAATAAAACTCGAGTGAAATCCCGTGGAATTTTAAAAATATAAACAATTTCTATATTATGCCATCAAGGCTTGCGGTATTAATGAAGAATAATATATAATATTATATTCATATCTAATGTCTTTTTTTCCAGAGTAGTCCATGGTCACCAATATGATATGTGACTCTATCACAACGGCTGTATACTCTCGCGATTCTAAGTAACTTTTTAGTTAAGTCTGTGAGGAATCAATGACACTCTCGCGAGAATAATCCAGTTCGTCGGCGTTGTATTTGTAAACGCTGTATAGTCCTTTTTGGTTTTTAGATTGGTTGGACACATTTATGAATGGAAAGTAATTTCACTATGCAGGTACAAATGATTCATTATTACGTTGTTTGTTTACAAACAACGTAATGTTTGTTAAGTTATATTTCGTACTTACAGTACGTCTAATGACGTTAGCTTAGCGAGGTAGCTTCCTACGTCAACAAATACGTTTCCGAATTCTCGCGATACCAATTGTACGGTTTTCAGCCGTTCGTCATAGATTTAGATTATTTAGGATAAAGAAATAAGGACACCTTTCATACGGTATACGTGACTATACTTTATCCGGTTTGCGTCGTAGGACAATAATTTCCTATGGTTTCTTAAACAATTTGGTAAATAAATTGCAGTAGCTGGGTACAGCAGCTAATAATGTTAGCACGCTGAGCTAACTATAGTTGTGTTGGTGTTATTAGTTTATCCTCGAGGTGATTAGTTTAATGAGAAACGAGTCCTGTGCCCAGTTTGTCAAAGCCGTTGGCCGAGCTAACGTATTGGCTTTGGTGACAGTATCAGGACCGGGTCGACTATGTGTGGACCTGAATCTTCTTGAACTGGATTAAAGTGACATGCGGGCTCCTGACTCTGGGGCGAAGGGCGGCTTGTGACTCGGCGGCAGTACCTCCAGTTCATGCGCTCGGTTGTCCACCGAGCTGAAGATGTTCCCCAGCCTGGCCCATAGACCTTGGCATGTGTTCTGCAGGCTGTCCCTACAGAACCGGCCTTCAATATGTCATCGTTCTTCAAAGTACCCTCAGCTGAACTCTGGTAAGTACGCTGACGTTCAGAGATTCGTTACACCCTGCAGGGCTACTAAAACGAATATTCATAGTCATTTAGTTATATGTTGATTTCTTTGTCAAACCGACCAATAACTCGGTATGCAACTGCATAATCTTATGAGTGACTGATTAGAGACTAAGAATCATTTATGGCATATATTTACAAGTAAAGTAGTAGTATAGTTCTGGGGTAGAGGGGGAAATCCAAGTCCAAACAATGTAATTCTTCCCACAATATCCTTTTACCTGGTATAGTTAACACCCACTATCTTTTTAAATTTGTCAAATGTGTTCACTGTTTCCCCATTTTACAAACTGAATTATCAGTGCTCCTGGAAATTACATTTATGCATACTCATTAATAAAAAGTATCGCTCCTTGTTATTTGTGAGAACCATCTTCACACTACTGTAATTTGTGTAGGACGTTGTGAGCAAATATCAAAAGAGATAACAGGTTTGCGATAAATTGGTTGGATTGGCGATTGAAGTACTCTTTAATAAAGGTTATTGGAAGCCCAATTATATTTTTCTGCACATCCCACTCTGTTTTATAGGTTGGCAAAGCAAATGCATACACAGCCTGTGGTTCAGCCTTCCAGACTGCAGACTTGCTTCATTAGGCTTGGGCAAAGTATGTTACTATTCTACCTCCTCAGACGACGATAGTAAAAAGGGTCCTTCCAAGTCAACATCAGGTGATGCTCCTTCAGCTGAACAGGTCTTGTCTGATTCCACAAACAAGTCTTCGACTCCAGGTAACACACAATATCTAATTTCTGCAATTTGCCTGTTCCAAAGAAACGAGCAGATAACCATAAGGAAATACCTTTCCAGTGTCCCTGCTGTTTTTGTTGATTTGTTTTCTTTGCTTATTTAGGACCTCCTCCTCACGTGTTGAGTGCATTTGCAAAGCTTCAAGTCAAAGGTGTAGTTTAACATATCTATTATGTTGCACCTGTTGTGACTAGGTTGCCTTGATAGCAATTCAGTGTAAAATACTATTCTTATGTCTTATTTTCCCCTTCTGTTGACACATTCAGTTCGTCCTGTGCTAAAAAAGCGTGAATATGGAGCCACGTACACACAGAACAACTTCATCACTGCAGTCAGAGCCATGAATGAGTTCTGTCTCAAACCAAGGTGATTCCCTCTATGCAAGACCATGCATTCTGTGTCATTTTTAAAGGTTTTTTTTTTTCTAGTAAGGTTGTGTCTTTAAAAATAAATTCATAAGGTGAACATTTAGAATGGACTAAATTAACTAGCATGTAACGTGTTTCGCTGATGCCTGCATGCAGTTTTACCCTTGCCTTATTTAAGTTGGTTAGTACTGATTTAGGTTAGCAGGTTACTGAGATTCTCTTTTTTCTCTATTCAGATATAACTGTGACTCAAAAGTGATGTGGACCCTGTGACCATGAAAATTGGCTTTTCAGTATTTGCCTAAATTTTAATTAAAATTGGAATTCAACTTAATCCCTTCTTTAATGGCGAATCTGGCACATTGTCATACAGGAGTTTTTCTTAGATGACAGGACTTGAATTGAACTCATGACTCCATTGCATTGTATCACACAGAAGTGTTACAGTTCCTGTTCAAGTTCCTGTAATTTTTGTGCAAGTCCTTGGGAAAGATAAAACTATTGTGTGAACATGAGCTTTTTACTATGTACTTCTGCAGACCACTGACACGACAGTTTCAAAAAATCAAAACATTGAAGGGTAAACATTATATATTTAAACGTTGATGAATTTTATCAGATGGCCACTATTGAATTGCAAAATATATTTTCCCTTGTTGTACTAGCATAGAGCAACATCCTCTAAAGTTAATGAATGAACATGCTGCCCATATTAACCAATAAGGGACTGTGTACTACCATTTAACTCTGGTCTTTCTGAACATCCTCTACCTCACGTGTTCACAGTGATCTGGAGCAACTACGGAAAATCAGACGACGCAGCCCACATGATGACACAGAGGCTTTTACTGTGTTCCTGCGGTCGGATGTTGAGGCCAAGTGAGTTGATCACAAACCTGAAATTCATGTCCTATTGAGGAATACTCATGATTACCAACTTGTTCACTGTTTCCCTTATTATCAGAGCATTAGAGGTGTGGGGAAGCCATGAAGCCCTGGCCAGAGAGAAAAAATTAAGGAAGGAAGTGGAAAGAGAGCATCAAGAAAGTAGGTTATTAGAATGTTTTACATATTGCAGTATTCCAGCAAACCTAATTTCATAATAGAGTCAAAGCTGAAATATGAAATTCCTTTAATTTTCATTATGTGAAATGGCAATAGACCGGGGCCTACACTCTTGGGTAGTTACATTGCCATCTTGTTTGACTCCATCGGGAAAGTCTTGTTCCATTGTTCTGAAGAACTGCGTTAAAATAGAGTAGAGCAGTGTTCCCAACATTTTTGCGCCATGGACCGGTTCATTGTCTCGTACTTTTTCTTGGACCGGTAATTAAGTTGTGGAAGACAAATACCCCTTAATAAAATAAAATTTCCAGCGTTCTGAAATATTTTCCTACCTTTGTTTGTCCTTCCCAATTTAACTGCATGCACACAACAACAATTTATGAAGTGCACACAGCCTATAACTTTCTACAATCGGTATACAAGGTTAGTATCAATGAGTCTGCATCATTTTGAGTTTATTATTGTTGTCTTCACTGAGAAAATATTTCCTAATCAAATATAGTTGCATTATTGATGATGGAATCTTAGCCATTCTATTAAGTCGTTCAGTTTGTATGGGTATGGATCAAGTGTAAGTAATAGCCAGATGGGGCCAAAAGGAAACGTTATTTCTCTTCGGCCCGGCACCAGTTCACCCACAGATCGGTACCAGACCCCGGCCCATGGTTGCGGACCACTGGAGTAGAGGAATATATAATTTTACGGTTCCAAGCGTTAATCTAACGACTTAGGTACAACAGTGAGTTTTGACTTGTGACAAATATTAAGTTAGTTTCTCAGAAGAAACAAAGGAAGTTAATATAACCACTATATATGCGTATTTGCTAAAATATGAAATAGCATATTTCTGCTCTTTCCCATTACATTTGTGAATAATGACCTAATTTTACATTTACTTTAATGTTCTTGAAAAATAAATTATTTTTTTACTGAATGTATTTTAAGTGTAAATGGTAAATATGTTATAAAAAGCTCACTCTTTTACTGAATTTCAATTATATTCATGTATTTATTTCGTTGCCTGACCTGCAGATATATTCCGGAATCAACAGTTGCTAAAAGAATACAAAGATTTCAGGGGAAACACAAAGGTATGGCATCTTGGTTTCACAAAGTCTGGGCAAAGTCTGCACTCTGATGCTAACAATGTTTTGAAACAGTAAACGTATTTATAAAATATTTAAGATTTGTTGACTTAAATCCGCATTCTGGAATTAATTTAGTCTCTTTTTGTTTATTTTTTTTTTTTATAAAGCCTCGATCAGGAAAGAGGACAACATTTCTTCAGGGACCAGGAAAAGTAGTTATGGTTGCTATTTGCATGTAAGTCTCCAACCTCTCTCACCTTTGCTTGAATCTTGTTTGCTGTGGTATTTTTAACTGCAACACTCACAGTGGATTAGAGTAGAGTTAGTTAGAGTAGTATCTCTTAGTCTGTTCACTGCGTGGTTACCACACGCAGTCTGCTAGGTTTTTCACCAGAGCTCACAATTGGTTGTACTCCTTCAGATTGAGTCATGTCAGGTCACGTGGTCTGTAGTGGATTAGTATGATTGTGTTAGTGCACACGTGCAGTCACATGAAAAGCCACTACTTGACGTCTATTTATAGGAGTCAGGTATTGGTGTGAATTTAAGAGTAAAAGTCCAGAAAGTGGAGTGAGTGTTTTAATCTTTTTTTTAAATATCGGACTACAATAGGTCCCAAATATTTATCCAGGTCAGGAGCAGAGACATTTGTGTGAACTAAAACAAATCGCATGTAAAGTGCTAGAAAAAAGAAATTTGGAGAAGTTTAGTGGGCCGTATTAAAAGGGCAAAAATAATCTCTGGGCCATATTTTGCCCATGCCAAATTTGGACAAGTTTGGGCCAGGTTAAAAGGCCAAAAAAAACCTCTGCACCATATTTTTCCATGTCTGAACACATAAAACAGCACAAGTAGAAGAATCTGTTCCACCTTAGTTAGTCGATTTGATCAAAAATGTTCCCTAGTTAAAGTATCTGAAAACCAATTATTACTTTCAACCCCAAAAACTGCTAATGGAAATAAATATCACTCACTATCTAACCATCCTAGACTTCAGTAATTTTGAATATATAACAACATTTTCTTGATTTTTATTTTAGGAATGTATGTTTAATATTTTAGTGTTGCTAGTGCCAATCCAGGAGATAGCCCAACCTACAGAGACTGTCTGAGGGTGTTTCCTCTCCCCAGTGTTGACTCCAGGGATTGAATGCTCTGGGACAGGATGATGATTTTTGAGGCTGGCAGCAGAGGCTGTCTGCTGTCAGGCCAATAGTTAAGCTCTGATGAGTGCTCGGTACTTGGTCCTTCCTCATAGCTCGGTTAAGATGGTAGAAAAGTTGCTTGTTCTTACATCAGAGTGATTGTTGTTCTAATAACTTTTAGGTCAGAGCTTGGCTGTACCGTTTTACTTTTGTGCACAGGTTAGACTTCAATTGACAACTGGGTACAAAAATGAAAAAAGATGAATTTCTTTTTTAACTTCTTCAGCAATGGGCTGAACTTCTTCTTTAAACTCCTGGCCTGGATCTACACCGGATCAGCCAGCATGTTCTCTGAGGCCATTCACTCTCTGGCTGACACCTGTAATCAAGGTCTGCTTGCCCTGGGAATCAGCCAGTCCATCCGCAACCCAGACGCTGGTCATCCGTAAGAACCACACATTTACCTAAAGCCTTTTTATGTATAGTATATAATATATTTAGGTACTGAGTTTTAGCTGGTCAAAAAATGTATCTTCAGAGATACAATTTTTCAAAACCATTTTTGTCTTTTTTTTTTTTTTTTAGATATGGATTCTCCAACATGCGCTATATTGCTTCACTCATCAGTGGTGTTGGCATTTTTATGATGGGAGCTGGCCTCTCATGGTACCATGGCATCATGGGATTGCTGCACCCACAACCCATAGAGTCACTGTTGTGGGTGAGTGATTTTTCTTGGAAAAGGTTTCATGTTGGCTCTCTTTCAGCTTAATTTAAAATATGTGGTTGTAAAGGTCAAGTGGAAATATTCTAATGTAGGTTCAATTAATATTTGTTTTTTTCCCTTTCAGGCTTACTGTATTTTGGCAGGTTCTCTGGTATCTGAAGGAGGTCAGTTGTCAAAGTGAACAGAATCTCTCTGACTATATATACATCATTATTAATCAACTTATCTTTCTTTCCTCTTCAGCTACTTTACTAGTTGCCATTAATGAAATAAGAAAAAGTGCCCACAACCATGGGTTGTCGTTTTATGAGTATGGTATGTACAAAACAGTCTGTATCACTGTCACTCAACTGCTTAATGAACTGTTATATATATATATATATATATATATATACATATATATAACATGAGTTATGTATATCCAATAGTTTTGTGGCAAGGTCAATATTAATGTGGAAACTTGTGAATGTGTGCAGTCATACAGAGTCGAGACCCCAGTACTAACGTGGTTCTGCTGGAAGATGCTGCAGCTGTCCTAGGAGTCATCTTGGCTGCTGGCTGTATGGGACTCACCTCACTGACTGGTGAAGATTTACATTTCCTCTTATTTTCTTGATTCCTCTCATTAATTGCTTACTATTAAAGATTCAATTCCTAGAAAAATTATCATTAATCTTTGGTGCGTTGTGTCTTCTCAGGTAACCCTCTCTATGACAGCTTGGGTTCTCTTGGCGTTGGGACACTTTTGGGCACGGTATCCGGTTTCCTCATCTACACAAACACAGAAGCTCTGCTGGGACGTTCCATACAGGCAGAACGTGTCCAGAAGCTCACAGAGATCTTGGAGAACGATCCTGCTGTGAGGTCAGACACCCGCTGTTCTGCTCAGACTCACACTAAATGTATACAGTTGATTGTATTATACATTTAAGCCATGAAAAAACAAGTGACTCACAGAGGGAGTCGGCCATTGAGATTGTGATGGGCTGAGTCATTATCTCAGGTGCGGCTCTTGTTTTTCTCCTATTCTAAACAGAGCCATACATGACGTGAAGGCTACTGACATGGGACTGAGCAAAGTTCGCTTTAAGGCCGAGGTTGATTTTGACGGACGAGTGGTGACGCGGTCGTATCTGGAAAAACAAGACATAGATCAAATCCTGAATGTAAGTTATTTGTCTTCAGCTGAGATAGAGTTCAGATGCAGTCATGAAAAAAATGACTTGACCACTTTTTCTTAATTTTCTTGTATATTTTATTGCCTGGGTCCACTAAAGGTATACTACTTGAATAATGCATTGAAGACAAAAACATGCAATGCCTGAAAGCACTGTTTTTGGTAGCACAATGTCATAGCTATTAATGTGAGAACTTAGTACGAAGAATATTATGGAAAATGTATAGATATCCGAAATTATTTACTCCAAGGGCAACTGGACATAAAGGTTTCTAGAAAACAAGAAGAGAAGAAGCCTCTTGGATGTAGAGGTGAAATGTCTTCAAGAAACCTACCCAGTTGCCCTCAAAGTAAACAATTTTGGATTGAATGACCTGGATGACCAAGAATCTACACAGACATGTCTAGACATCAGCTCTTAAAATAAACTTATGAGCTACTGACCTATGTCCCCATAGGTGTCTCCCAAGAGTCAATAACTATCTATTTATCTAAGTTAATTAACTGTCATATTTCCCCCCCAGGAAATACAGCAAGTAAACACACCTGAGGAGTTGGAGAACTTCATGCTAAAACATGGGGAGAACATCATCGACACCCTCGGTGCAGAGGTGGACCGTTTGGAGAAAGAGCTTAAGGTACAGAACATACGCCTGGACACAACAACGTTTCCAAGATGTTATGTATGCACTTTGAGATTCTGTCTTTCTCTCATGTCCAGCAACGTAACCCTGAGGTACGACACGTGGACTTGGAGATCCTATAACGATTGGCAGCGGCCAGTGTCAAGACTCATTCATGTGTTCAAGTAGAAAAGGTGAAAGGAAGATAAGATCCACCTCCAGTATCTGCCTCGCATTCCATCACAATCTTCCAGACAAGCATATGTTTTTGTGCAATCAATCCAGTGTTAGCATAGAACAATCTGAGATGGTGATATTAAGCAGTGTTCAGTCTAACGTCATTAGTAACCCAGTTACTAATCCAAATGTTTCTTATGTCACCAGATTCAGGTCTAGATGTCATATGACCTAATTCCTATTGAAGTTAGGGACATAAAACACAGAGACATTTTAGGGCAAAAGTGTAAATTGAGATGTTTCCTCGCAAAATACAATTTTAACCCCCTGAAAAAGAAATATTAATATTGAAAAGATTGTCTTGCTTAGAGGCCAGCTACAATAACAACTATTGATTATATTCAATACGATATCACTTGATCAACTTCAATTACACATCATGATTACAGCCTATTGCACAGATCATCAAATGATCCACCAATGTTAGCAGACGTTCAGAACGTTTTCTAACCAACATAGAAAAAGGGTTATGCGAAAATAATGAAGAGTAACCTATAGAAATCAAAGTAAGAAGAAACAAAAAGACAACTGCAGCTGAAGAGCTTGTTGTTCATTAAGGTTTTGTGATTATGTTCCGGGATATATTTTCCTGCAACTGCTTTTTGCTTCCATTCCCTGCCTGCGTTTCCACAGCAGTAAATGTGTTATTGACAGTTAGACTAATAAAGAAAATCAAGGTTGCTGCAGTGGAATGCATGCGGTTCCTGGTACCTTCTGAAATTCCTCTGACAATGTTGTCTCTGAAGAGTTCAACCAGCCCAGAATATTAGGTTTTGAAGTTACAGCCGAGAGATTGAGGAGTTTCAGAGGATTTGTAGAAGTTGTGAAAAAAACACATAAGCTTTATGCTTTTTACAATAAAGTTTTTTTTTCCACTTTGGTTAGATGATGGACCTTCTACATTCACCTTGAGGACCAGAGTCCTTCACTCTGACATAATGCTTGAACCACAGTTATGTGTTTCTACCATTACCACAAACAAATTAAATGTCTATACTAAACTTATTTACTAATAGAAAATATTTGATTTAGTTTTTCTTTTCTTATATTGTTTGATTTGACGAGCTTATAATGGCAAAAGTTTAATAGATAAAGTCTGTTAAAGAGATTTTATAGTTATTTTTTAAAAATTATGCAAACGAGAAGAATATAAAAGCTGTTGATCTTATGAAAGAGATATTGGCTGACCTGTTGTTTACTGAATATATCAGTGGTCATTATATTATTAAACATAAACAAAAAAAAAGGTAAAATACAACACTTACAACATGTCATACTGTTTATAATTTACACAGGAGCCTCAAAAGTTTGGACGTGTGCTTGAATTGTGATCATGTTTGGTAAAGGCAGTGTGTAAATGGCACCTGAGACTTGCTCCCTTCTCTCCATCAGTTCCCTGTGGTTTACAGTTGACATGTGCATGTTAACGTTCCAAAGATAAATTACTGAACTCTCACCCTGCGTGAGTGGGTGGCGAGTAATGATCATGTTGATTTGAATTTGAGGAAAAATAGAAATCCCTTGAATTAAAGCAATTTTAATCAAGTTCCAACATTAAAATGTCAGTCAGTCAGGTTCAACATTTTGAGGTCGTGATATTAAGCACATTATTTCATCCTAGATGAATCACACAGTGATTGAAGATTGTAAAAGAGGTTGTTCTGAAGGTGTATATTATTTAATACTGACCCTTTGCTCACAGTGATGTTGCCTCTGCTGAAGGAGTTGGAATACAATTTTGAAGTAATTTATTAAATTATTTTTATCTCCCGCTCAGCCTTTGACTTTGTCTGGATTTGTTCATGAACTCAAGAAAAGCTTTGCAATAATGTGTTGCAAGAATTATTAGTTGTTTGATTGCTGGATGGTCCTTCTGTAAGCAGGAAAACCAAACTCCTTGTCCTTTTGATTCGCACAACAAAATTCTACCTCTGTATTTAACCCATTCGGCCGGTGGTGGCCAAGTGGTTAAGGAAGCGGACTTGGGTCCGCAAGGTCCCCGGTTCGAATCCCATTACCGCCAAATTACCACAGAGATACCCTGAGAAAGGTATCGCCCCTACACACTGCTCCATGGGCGCTCATTAACTGCCCACTGCTCACTTTGATGATGGGTTAAATGCAGAGGCCAAATTTCGTTGTGCGCTGTGGTGTGAATCACAACGTCACAATGACAAAATTCAATCACCAAAGTAAACAGTGGGGACCTTGCCATGCTCAGTGGTTAATAGACAGTTGGTGGATTCGAACCTGGACCCAATCTGGTTCTTAAACCACTAGGCCACCACTGCCCCAAACTTAATTAGCAGAGGATGGTTGAAAATATAGCCTGTTCTCCTTGTGTGCATGTGTGTGCGCTATATTTTCCTACCATAGTCTCAAATCTCTCTCATGAGTGGATCTGTTAATTTGGCACCAAATTGACTGTAGGTAGGAGTGAGTGTGAATGGTAGTGACCATGAGATGGGTTTGTTTTACAGGGTTTTCACCCTTTGTTAGTTGTACGCTGTGATTGGCTCCAAAGACCCTGTAAAGAAATGAGAGATTTAAAAAAATATAGGATACTTCAGATAATATTTTAAAAGTAAAGATAAAAAAATTCCATGACCGATTTAACCATTGTGATGAAACTCAATTAAAGTGGTTGGGCTTGTACCCCTATAATCAGCAGGTTTACTAAAGATAGAGATTTAGCCACCAAGCCACCAATATCACATTAACTCTTCTCCTTTCAACTTGTCCATTTTTCAGGAGTTCGCCAGAGCGAGTCAACATTTCCATGTCACCCTGTCCTCTATCTTTGACTCTAACTCCAACCACCTCCATGTCTTCTCTCACTGCATCCATCAATCTCTTTGTCTTCTACCTGGTAGTTCTATTTCTAGGATCATTCTTCTCCCAATATAACCACTGTCCCTCCTCTGAACATGTCCAAACCATTTCAATCTGGCTTCTCTAGCTTTTTCTCCAAACCTTCCTGTCCTTGTTGTCCCGCTAATCGCCTCAGTCATGATCCTGTCCACCCTTGTCTCCCCTAAAGAGAACCTCAGCATCCTTAACTCTGCCACCTCCAGCTCTGCCTCTTGTCTTCTACCTTTTCACCAATATCACATTAAATGGACACCTTTAACTGAAATGGACAGTCACAATAAGTGCCCTTTTAATTTAATTATTATAGAAAATTGAGCATTTATACCAGAAATGATGTCCTGTAAAACATGGAGCCTGAACAAAGTGTATTACCTGAACATGTCAACATTTTAGTGGTTTTTGTGTGTTGGTCTATAAAGTCAGCTGAATATCTTTTTTATCCGACCCTATTTTTTTTTCTATTGTCCTGTTTTACGGAGAAAGAAGTCCCTCACAGGGTGCAGTAATGGAGAACACAGAGGGAGGGCGCTGTTGCAGCTTGATCGCTGACGTCAACAATAACACTAATTTCTATCCAGTGCCTGTAGGTGTGTGTATGTGTTTGTGCGCGCGCGCTGTGACCGAGCTTATCAAAACATTACGCACAGCAGCAGCGCGGCCGGACCAGGACAGACAGCCTTCCTGAAACCACTGGAACCGAACCAAGCATTTTGTTTTTTTATTCTGAACGTAGGAAACAGGGAAAATGGCCGAACCGGAACCGAGCGGTACCAGCCGGTACCAGGGCAGGTTTTTCACCGTTCAGTGTTGTCTGGGTGTTACGCGCGTCTCTGTGTCGTATCTGTCAGTTTTGCCACTGCCCATCATCTCATCTCCATTCATGTCCTCACTCCGACACAATGGGTCGCTGTAGCGGGTTTACTCGTTTTGACATCGTTCCATTTTCGGGCTTGTTTGTATTTTTTTTCCCCCTCTTCAATAAAGAAAAGGCGCGTCGACGCGCGTCTGATCTCATCCATATCTCTTCATCATCATCTTCACATCGTTTTTGCTTCTTTGACATCATCATCACGCAGCACCGTTTAATATCATCGCTTGAGACACTAAATGCATTCACACAATTTTTCCAGGGCATCCTGTTATTTCTCCTTTTCATTCGTGTTTTTTCCCTCCTCCACCTCCATGGTCAGTGTTGGCAGCCTACAGATGGGGGGCGCAGTCAGGCTGCTCAGCCTAGGTCTCCGGGTTCGTCCGACAGCCGCTCCTCCGCCAAGAAACACTATTATAATCGCTCAGATTTGCCGTCGAGGACATCAAAACAGGGACGCAATTGGATTTTGTGCAGAATTCGAGCTCCTTCCATTTTCCATGCGCTCAAACCATGACCTAATTTCCCTGTGTGAGCTTTGTGTATTGTTGTTGCCTCTTCATCCGTGTTTCTTTGAGGGACACTCGACCTAAAGTCGAGGACATAACACGGCTATACCTTATTTTACACATAGTATTTAGCATCGGGATGGACACAAAAAAGGGCTATTGGATTAGGATGAGACGTCACCTGGTGGTGGATCCGGTTAGTACCGAGGTTGTGCTCGTGTTTTATACAAAGGGAAATAGATGACGAGAGTTGACAAAGGAATTGCTGTCCGTGTGTGTGATGTGCTTTTTGTTTGAGGTTCCCATAATATGATGGTAAGAAAAGGCTCTTCACAGTGGATCAGCCTCCTCTTCCTCCTCCTCCTCCTCTTGCTCCTCCCTGCTCTGTGCTCTCAGCCTCTTTACAGTGCTGCCTTGTCTTTATCATGTTCAAGCAGCATTGTACAGGGCTATGACAGCACAGAGAGCTGAGCGCCGGTGACATCACTGATTTAGGGGAAAAGAACACGTATTTGTTCATAATGTTATAAAACAGTGGCTCGCAACCCACAGATGACCCTCAGGACGTCATATGGGTCTTAACAAATTTGGGTGTACGTGCTGTCACTAGGGGGTGCACTAGATTATTACAGTTTAGAATGTTTTTTTTAAAGGACGTTTTTTCACAATAAAAGACATGTAAACAAAAATTTTTTTAATAAAATTTTCATTTTTTCATTTATTTATTAATCGATAAAACAAGGTTATAACACTGCATACCTGTGTCCCTCATAAGACAGGTTGTTTATTTGTTTTTTTTTTTATCAAGATTTGGGTAATCTGTGGTTGGAATATAGAAGGGATTTACTGGCCAAAATACTTTTGAAACGGTTATTATCTTAGACAAGCAACCTTTCCCTGTATTTAGACATATATCTTAAAACTGAACTGCAGTTGTGATGTTTTTTTTTTTTATTCGTATTTATATACATATTGGTTAAAACTATTGTAATAAAGTCTGTTAAAAATGTCAATTGTGTTATTGATTTCTGCTTTAGTTTTTCTCTGCGTGACCATTGAATCTGATGAATAAAATCCAAAGCTTTTTGAGGGTAGAGAGGAAACTGGAGCACATTCAGTTTCACTGGGGTTGAATTATTCAGTCTGAAGCTGTATCTTCTTTTTTTTTTTTTTTTGTCACCAATACATTATTGAACCAACGGGTAGCACTGGGGCACTGCACTCTGTCGCAAAGTCTCTTCTTACCACAAAAGGGAGAATTGAAAACTATGTCCCAGCCCTAGATTGAGAGATTATTCAATTTATTATACTTAAAAAAAAAACAGTTTTAACTAGACTGGAACAGATACGTTGATCTGAATACCCTTTAAATCTAAAGGTAATTCCTTTAAAATGTTAAGTTTGAATGTGGGGTTTGAAGGTTTGACACTGGTCTGTGATCAAAGGTACAGTTTCACAGCATCGTCTGCAGGTCATCAACCTAAGCCATTGACTTTCTCTCTCGAGTGTGTGTGATATGGGATTAGTGATGAGGACACTGTTAGTGACGATGCCTATACTCACTAATTACCTTGGGAGGTTAAGGTTGAATAACTGAGTTCAGGAGAAGACAGTTCAGTCCAGTCCTTAGACTTGAAACTATGGTTGCTACATATTAATATGTGGCATCAATACTTCTATGTAACCACAACAGTTTGTGTGATGTTTTTAATATAGTGAACTTTTGGCTGCTTACTTTTACTAAAAAAAGATATATTTTTAATAAATATTAAGCCACATTTCATTGTGGCTCACCCAAAACATCTATTTCTAAGCTGGAATGTAATAATGTTAGTTAATGTACGGTATGATGGAAAGCATGAAGAAAATTTGTTATTTTGGGCTGTTTTGGCCTAAAATATTATACAGAGAAGGAACAGTGGACACATTTGTGGAAGAATGATCCTAGAAATGGAGCTACCAGTTAGACAAAGACGAGATTGATGGATGCAGTAAGGGAGGACATGGAAGTAGTTGGAGTCAGAGTAGAAGATACAGAGAACAGGGGGAGATGGAAAATGTTGATTCACTGTTGCAACCCCTGAATAAGGGGGAGAAGAAGATGATGGGTTCTACAGGTGAGGGTGAACCCCAGCCTCACCTGGTAATATCTGAGTTTTAGTTTTGAGGTTTATATACATGTGTATTAATGTGTTGGTGCTAAAGATTAACTGGACTCATCAGAAAAATCATAGATCTTTATTACAAATTTGACAATGGCCATTAAAGAGGGCTGACGGAGGAGGTGTGGGTTGCGGGTCAGGCACGGTACATCCTCACTGGCTGCAGCTCATGCAGGCTTGCAAACCGTTCTCGTTGCAGGAAGTGCACTTGAGGGCTTTGAATGAATCTGTGAAGCAGTTTCGGAACACCGACATTTTGCTGCCATGGCACATCGGGCACGGGATGAAGGCATAGCCTCCGCAGGTCTGGCACGTCTGGGGATGCTGAACCCTCTTCAGGAAAATAGACAGAGTTTCATTTGGTTCAGTAAAGTATTAAACACATCAAGCTCTATTCTGTTTTATGTTAAAAAAAAATACATCAGTTAATGTCCATTATCAGCTTTTTCTGATTTGTCCTAACACTTAATTTTCCTGACACTGATATTTAACAATACCAACATGTACAAACAAACTGTAGTAAATGTCTGAGAACCCTGTGTGAGATTCCAGCTAATTTGACAAAACCCAGGCACAGTGTAATCAAATTTTCATAAATCAGAGAAAAAAAAGATATGTATATCTTACCAATGTCACTTATTTATGTTAATATCAGGCCGTTAACATCAGTTGATCCATATTATTGGACATACCTACCAAAAACCTAATTTACTATCCCGATATTAACAGCTATTGATATATTGCTTGGTCACTGGTGGGCAGACATGGGGACTCAAGTCTGAGACTCGGACTCGAGTTGCACTAAAGTCACACAAACAAAGACTTGTGACTTGACTTGTGACTTGCCGTGTAAGGCTTGAGACTAGACTCGAACTTCGGTGTTATGACTCGCGAGTTGTGAATAAAGTCTATAATCAAGGATCTGTTATCTATATTTCTCTTTTCTCTTTTCTCTTTTCTATTTCACTTCACTTTTTTCCGATGCATTTCCCAGCGCTATGGAAAAATCACAGGCAGAAGTAGTTTACTCCGTCATGGCACGTTAAGGTTTGTAACACATGCGTGCTGCCTCAAGTTTAGGTTTCATATCACAGTGACCATGGCAGTGGTAAGCCAGACTGGAGTGATTCCTTTGGTCATTGTATTTGCTTATA
This sequence comes from Paraplagusia blochii, assembly GCA_016785265.1. Lineage (NCBI taxonomy): Eukaryota > Metazoa > Chordata > Actinopteri > Pleuronectiformes > Cynoglossidae > Paraplagusia > Paraplagusia blochii. The sequence continues at coordinate 51,096 of JAFBJS010005024.1, forward strand.
AAGATTTTGCACAGACATCCAGTAAGCAGACGGCTACTTGTAAGGAGTGTGGCGTTAAGATAAATGATGCTGGATCAAGAACATTGAACTTTCTCAGGCACCTCAGAACACACAAGGATAGGTCGGTGGGCAAAGGTAAACTGGGCTTGTGTGGGAAGATAATGTTACCATTAGCAAACTTCAGGTGAATTAGAGTCTGTTGGCTAGTTTTATAGTTCCCCTCCCCTGATGTTACCATTTTATTTTATAGTTCACGCCACTAGGTTTAGCGGCAAATATCAGCCTGCGTGTATTGAGGCTAACGTTCATTCTCTGCATGAATGGCTGTTTTAGTTTAGACCAGACATGGGGACTCGAGTCTTTTCACAAAGACTTGTGACTTGACTTGTTTACTCTAATCCATATTGATAAATAAAAAAAAAAACTTGCATTCTCTAGTTATATCCCTGTCCTATAAACAGTCTAGAAACTCACCTCTATTTTTGTCAGAAGGTCCTGAAGTTCTCCTGATTCATTCATACCAAGTATCTTCTCAGCGCCCTGCAGAAAAAAAAATCACCAATATTAAGGTTTGTGAATATATAAAACAATAACATTAAATATCAAGTCATGAAGAAGCACAAAAACAGCCACTGACCCCAAGGTAGTGTCCATCTATGAATACCACAGGAAGTGAAGGAGGTTCTCCCACCCGCCTGCATCGTTCTTCTAGGTCTTTTCCATACTCACTGTCCAGAGCAATGTTCTTCTCCACGAACTTCACTCTGTGGTTCTGGAAGATCTTTCTGACCAGCTCACATCGCTCAAAGGTGGTCCTGACCACACGGAAACTGGTGGTGTAAATGACTATCCGCCCGAACTCTACAGACAGCTCCACCTGAACACAAAGTACAAGGTTCAGTTTGGAGAGATAGAGATACTGTGATAAGATAAGATAAGATAAATAGATGGATGGATGGATGGATGGATGGGTGGGTGTTTTGGGTGGATGGGTTGGATGGATGTGATAGATAGATAGATAGATAGATAGATAGATAGATAGATAGATAGATAGATAGATAGATAGATAGATAGATAGATAGATAGATTTTAGATTTTAATGTGGCTGTCGCACGCTCTACTGACCAGAATCCAAGACACTTTCATCAACAAGGTCAAGATTGACAACAAGTCAAATTATTAAACATGGTACACATTATTAAACATGGTACACAACAGATGAGATAGATAGATAGATAGATAGATCAGGAGAAAAACCAGAGTTAGGACAGAGAACAAAGATATCAAACGTCCACACTGTGGAAGACAGTCTCTGGCAGTCTGCAAAAAGGGCACTGGTTTACAACACTAGACGAAAAAACGGGCAGGAAGATACATAGATAGACCTCAATCAATGCATGTACCTGACCAATATGTACACTCACTCACAACATTATCAGGCGACACAGACACAACACACACAGACATAAGCAGGAAGGTCCAAACAATGTTACTGTGGTAGGTTGCGGAGATAGCAGATGTAACAAAACTTTTGTTGAAGGAAGTATAGTGATGGCGGTGTGTGTGATATCTTGTTGTTGAATGTGCAAGGCGTGACACAGCCTTAAGGCTGAGATCGGTTAAGTGTATATTTCTGTTGTGGAATCAGGGTGAGCAATACAGAAGAATGGGCTGGATGATGCTGGTGTACAGACGGGACAGAAGGCAAGGGACAATAGAGAGGACATGGAGTTTTTGAGTGACATAGAGCCTCTGTTGAGATCTTCCGTGGATGTCGGTGATGTTTTTATCAAAAGTGAATTTATTGTAGTATATTTATGTAGTATATTTATGTATGTATATTTATTTATTTACTGAAGTGGCCAACCTGGTAAGGTAAGACCTAGGCCAGGAGCGGGTGTGTGTGAGTTTTTCACCATTTCCTTTTTTTAAAGGAGAGAATGAAGATAAAGTGAAATAAAATAAAGAATATGTAATGGGAGAGAGATGATTCAAAGTACTTTTCTTAGTTTTCGTAAAGAAATATATGAAAACAGTTACAATACATACATTATAAGCAGAAAACCAGACCTAGTGTGACCATCACATTCTGTCTCTTATTGATCCAAGTCACACTTGGATGAATAGAAAAATGTGAAAATTAATGTTGGAAAAAAAAAAATAAATATGAAGTTGTATTCATGTGTTCACAGAGAAGTATTTTTCATTTTTAAAACTGTACTGACATTTCTCAGTGTCTGAGTCTCTCTCTATATCCAGTCTCTGTCCAGGTCTGTGTTTAAATATACGAAGAGTCATTTGTTAACAAAACGTTAGCTGTTGAAAATGTCTTTCTGATATTCTCAGCATGGAGCAGCTTCCCATGAGCTGCTGAAAGATTGATACCAGTTCCATGAGTCATGTTCCTAGACAGGGTCAGCTCAGCTATACCACGCTAATGTGACATGTTAATTTATTCAAATCACATTGCAACCTATCAGTGGCAACTTGGCAGCTGGTGGGTTTGACCTGAAGCCTTGCTGCCACCACTGCCTACAATGATTTATTCATCTACAACTTTAATCTAGTCTGGGTGCGGAGAGAGAAGTACTACGAAATAATCCCGCCCCCAGACTGACAGAGACCAATGACCCTCCAACCAAATTCCCTTTGTTCTCCAAAGGCATTGCTGGACTTAACCATAAGTCTCTCTGAACCCAAGGCCACATGGTCCTGGATATTCACCATACAGTACCTTATGGCAATGGTCCCAACCACCGGGCCGGGGACCAGTACCAGTCTGTGGGTCAACTGATGAAATAATGTTTCCTTTTGGCGCCATCTGGCCAATACTTCCAATTGATCCATACTCATTTCAACAACGGATCTGAACAATAGAATGGCTAGGATTCCATCATCAACAATGCAACTATATTTGAATAGGAAATATTTTCTCAGTGAAGACAACAACAATTAACTCAAAATGTTGCATACCGGTTATACCGGTCTGGTAGCAGAAAGTTATAGGCTGTGTGCACTTGAGAAATCCTTGTGCCCATGCACAGTTAATTTGGGTAGGAAGATTTTATAGGAAGGAAAATATTTCAGAACACCGGATATTTAATTTTATTAAGGGGTATTTATCTGCCTCAACTTAACAACATATTTAACTGGTCCGTGGTGCAAAGAAGATTGGGGAACACTGCCCTAGGGGAAATCGACACTAAGATCAAGCTTTTGTCAAAAACAAATGTGACTTTAAGAGAAAGAGAGAAGAAGAGAAATTGAAACACAACACTGTGCACACTGTTTACTATTAATCATAGATGAGGTGATAGGAAAAGGATGTTTCATGCAAGATTCAGCTCAAAGACCCAAAAATGAGCAAGTCTTAAAAATTGAATTTTAGAACGGCAATAGTAAAGGAATCAAGACTCAATAAACTGGTATTCTTGTACCATGTACCTATTTTGAGGAACACAAATTATTTCATTAAAACTTTATTGTTATTTATAGTGTTTGGTAAAAATATGTAAAAAAAATCACCTGACATGAATCTTTATGTGCTATTGTCTTGGAGTCTTGGAGCAGAGAAAGTTCTCCGTCCATGACGACCTTTCCTGTCACTGCAGCGTCAACATATGGGCCAAGACTTACATCAGAATTACAAAGAGTTCTTCGTAGACTAGAAAGCGAAGCTCAGAGAATTCATTAACCTGATTAGTTTCCCTGCAAACACTTAACCGAATGCATCATTAAACTTTAATTGCTCCACGACCTTGTCCTCTATTGTGAGCTTTTGTCCCAGTCCTACACCTGCACGTCCTTCAGATCTGTAAGTAGACTTGGGGACAGGGACGTCGCAAATAGGAGCTACACAAGCTATAAGTGGCCGAGATTAAAGTAGGAGACAGAATGTGTTGGTCTCAACAGAATACATTTGAGGACAGTTTGACAGAATGAGAAAGAAATGACTGTGTATCTATTGAAACGATCTTTATTAATACCAGGTGGAACGACATTAGATTTGAAGGCCCCTAATTGAGAAATATAGAAATTGTGAAAAGTTGTGACACTTTGAGGTCTTTTTTTTCTTCGACTTTTATATCACATTGTTTTATGTTTAAGGCTGAGGCAAACTAATTATGTTCCCGTTCATACAAAATCTTGTGAAACTAATCTTCTTCTCTATATTTCTGACCTCTCAGAAAGGTTCATGTATATATTTATTATATTTCTATTCAAAGTTTAGACAAATGTGAACAAACTTTTACATTCAGACAGACAGACAGATAGACAGATAGATAGATAGATAGATAGATAGATAGATAGATAGATAGATAGATAGATAGATAGATAGATAGATTATTGGAGGATTGATATCAATCATAGTGACATAATGTAAATATGCTTAATTCTGAGCCAATAATATCTGCCAACTGATATTATTGGACATCTATCGAGGCAACAATAAGACTTGCATAGTTTTTTTCTTGAACTTTCTGCAAGTTTTGGAGATATTTGGCTTCATCCAGTCTAGGAACAGTATAGTGTGAGTTTTTCAGTTCAACTCACTAGATTTTTTTTTGGCGTTCTGAACTTTGATGTGGTGGACAAAGTCAATGTGTTCTTACAAATGTTATTAAGACAGTTTTATATGAAAAGGACTATGGTCATTTCTGACGCACGACAGAATGTCTTATCTTTTCGTGGGGAAACTTAGGTGAAAAAACAGATAGAAAACAGATAAAAATACAGATTTAGATTCAGGTCCAGTCAGGTGTATATTACTTACACTGTTGCAGTTGGGGAGGTTTTCAAACAGCGTCTGACCAGCACTGACTTTATGTTTGACGCCCCTCACAGTTCCATTCTTACTGAGGATGTTCACCCTCTTCGTGGTGAAGGTCCGGTCCTTCGCAGCCCCGGCGTACAATAGCAGGTCATCGGGTTCACTCCCACTGTCATCCAGCTCCGATCCCAGGTATCCGTACAGGTTCGTGTCTCCACTTGTCGAGGGAGTGCTCGCCCGGTCGGCATCAGAGCTGCTGGTACAGTCTGATTCCAGGGAATCTGAGGGCCCCTCATCTTTGAACATCTCCTTCAGGACCCGGCCGCTGTTCCCCGAGGCCACGCGGAACCTGACTCTCTTCTGAGGCTTCTCCTGCTCCTCCGTCAGCATCGTCCCCTCCATTTTCCAGCGTCTGCTGCTTTACATGATCCAGGTGACGCGGCTGTAGAGCTCCCTGCTGCTCATTAAGATGAGAGGGAGCAGCTCAGACTGTTTTCGTTCTCATGGATTAAAACTAGGTATAATCCCAGCTCCTGGATTAGATCTGACACTGACTCGGAGTCTGAAAGCAGCTCCACACACCCACACAGACTCACACTGACAGTAAATAATACATGCATTTCCACCATGGCAACGCTGCAGGCCAAGCTCCAGTAAGATGATCAGTGTTTGTGAATTATTAATTACAGTTTACACAGTTTTCACAAAGCAGGACTTTTAATGATTTTGTTAAAAACACACAAAACATAGAAGTAATGACAAAAAATAGCCCCCTTGTTGAACTCGTGCTGTGGATGTGTGCATGTTTACATCTCCTTGGGCTAAAACTTGCATAGGCAAACTTTTTAACACAGTGATTGCAATTGCGTCTACCAGGTCGGGAGCAGAAAGATGTTTGCACAGACTGACGTGTAAAAACATATAAGCTAAAATGCCTTCTCTATAACATTTAGAGAGAAAACATAGAGAGTGCAGGGAAAAGACAGATGAACAATCACACTTCAAACTAAACAAGTGTGTTGGGCCAGATTAAAATCAAAATTGACCTCATCTGGCCTCCTGGCCTTAGGTTGTCCTTGACTGGGCTTTTGCCAACCTGTAGCTGATTAAGTTATGTCTTGCTACCATTTAAGGATTTTCTAGCTACAGTATTTTGACCTTGTGGACATATAACAGCTAATTTTTAGTCTTGTAATGGGTAAATATTTTATTCATTCCTATTGACGTCGTTGCAACTACATAATTTGGTTAGTAGTTCCTTAGAAATGAATGCAAGATGTACTGCAAGATGTCGCTGTTGCATTGTGCTTGTAATGATATTTTGAGGACAATACCACAGTGGGCCTCCATACATGTGTGTGTTTACAAACATCTGCAACAGGTGTGTCTAATGGATCAAGATATATGTCGAACACAAAAAGAGTTCTGATGGAACCTAAGCCATTAACTGGTCATCTGTGTTGGCAGAAAGATGGCGCTGTTGTTGTTGTTTTTATCCAGTTTAATATAAATGTTTATACATCTGTGTTCTCCTACTATTGTAAGATTTATGACAGTACAGTATATGTGTCTCCTCTGACCACTCTGTGACGGTAGAATTCAGGCCAGCTGCAGGTGAAGTCACTCAGCAGACAGGAAACAAAGCCTATAATGTGTCAGAGTGACACAGAAAGCAGGAGCAGCAGCAGCAACAGCAGCAACAGGAGTGGAGCAGCAACAGCAGCGTTTTCAGACAGTGCAGTTCTTTGTTCCTGAGTCACAGGTAATGAAGCAGCTTCCTGGAGATGTGACACTTTAGCTTATGGAGAAGTGAGTGACAGTGTTTAGAGAGGACTGCTGCTGAGCTGCTCAGTTAAATGTACACACACATGGAAGTAGTAGTGACCTGTGAGCTGAGTCTGGTTCCTCTGACCCCATAAGTTTATAATGAATCACTTAGAACTATTTTTGGGGGCCGTATTTGAACATTTTTTTTTGTTTTACTAAAATCTGTATTGATTTATAAATTACACATTTTAAATAGAACCAGTAAAACTGATTAGTTTAAACTAATGTTTACTCAAATGTTGGTAAATTTTTTTTTTTGCAAACTAATTGCCAGTTAATACATTTTTTCTCTACTTTAGATAAAACCCTTTTTTTTAGATTTTTTTTCTAAAGATTTTTATCTTCTGTATTTTACTGGCAAAGTAAATAGTGGCTATTGTCACTACTTATTGGTGACATTCTAACTGGTTATATAACATAATTAAACAATATTTATTTTGAACTCTTTCTTTTAGTCCTAGTTCTTTCTTAAAAGTATTTAATAACAATATTTAGTTCTCTTATTCACTTATGATTCAAATCTGGTCTTGTTTCTTTGTGCCTCTATTTGTCTCCTATACATTCCTCTGTAAAATCTTTGATGTGTTAGCATTTTTAAGCCTTTAAAATAACTTTTATGCAAGTGATAAACTAATTTAAAAAAC